>VMDO01010696.1:48618-59488 GCA_007922755.1 Pedetes capensis | reverse complement strand
CTCTTTCTCTCTTCCTTGCTTTCTTTCTCCCTCCCTCCCTCCCTCCATTTATTTATTTATTCATTCATTCATTCCTCTCTCTCTCCCCCACCTCCCTTTTTCTCTTCCCACCTTCCTTCCCCCCACCCTCTCTTCTTCCCTCTCTCTTTGACTTCCCTCCCTCCTTTCCTCCCCTTCTCCTTCCTTCCTTCCCTCCTTTTTTCTTTTCTTTTCTTTTCTTTTCTTTCTTTTTTGTTTCTTTCTCTTTCTCTGTTTCTTTATCTCTTCTTTTCTTTTCTCTTTCTTTTTCCTTTTCCTTTTCCTTTTCCTTTTCTTTCCCTTTTATACTAGGGATCAAACCCAGGCCTTCACACATGCCAAGCAAACACTTGATCATTCAACTACATTCCCAGACTTACTCACTTTCTTTTTAGATAACTTAAGAAAGTAGAAAATTATTTTATATTTAATGGCATTTACCATTTCTAGTGTTCTTCCTTCCTTTATGCGCATATGAGGTTCTATCTCATGTCATTGACTTTGATCCTGAACAATTTTATTCTTGAAGTACATTTCTTTTTAAGTACAAATGCAGCTTAATCTGAAGTCTCTTTATTTGGTTTTCAGTTTAAAAGAATTTTGTTTTCTGGATATGAATTTTTATTCTGACTATTTGGGTAGATTTGTTTTTTTCTTCCAGCACATTAAAGATGTTCTATTATCACTGGTTTGCATTGTTCTGGTGTCTTTCTTATCATTGTTCTCTGTATGACATGTGGCTTCTATTCTATTACCTCTTTTAAGTTTTTCTCTTTGTCATTAGTTTTCAGCAATGGTATATTTGATTTTTTAATTTCTCCTTGAGAGTTTTACGGAATTGTTTGATATATGAGTTTATTGCATTGATCAAATTTGGTAGATTTTCAGTCATCATTTTTTAATTGATTAGTTGGTAAATTGATTGATAATTTTTAATGGTTGATTCTTGACTGGGTGATTGGTTGACTGACTGACTTCTTATTTCTGTCTCTTGCCTTAGAACTCTTCTGCTGGATCACCTGATGTCTTTTTAAAAAATCTTGTTTATTTCCTTATTAATAGTTCCCATTTATTTTATGTTTTTTTAATCTTTGCACGTATTTTAGATAGCTGTTTTAACATTTTTTGTCCGCTAGTGTAATTTCTGATTCTGTTTCTATTGACTGATTCTCCTCCTGTTTATATCACCTTTTCCTGTTTCTCTAGTGGATATGATGAATATTATATATTTGAATATATGGATTTTCTTCTCTTCCATTGTAGGCTGTTCAGCTGAATTCTGGCAAGCAATTTATGATTAGTTTGATTCCCCCCCCCCACAGTACCCAGGGGTTGAACCCAGGTCCTTGATCATGCTAGGCAGACGCTCACCACAGAGCCAAACCCTCAGAGCCTTTCTCATTTTGAGACAGGACCTCCTTAAAGTGCATAGGCTATTTCTGGCCTTGATCTCATGATCCTCCTGCCTCAGCCTCCTGAATTACTGGGATTACAGGCATGCACCATGGCACCTAGCTTGGTTTGATTCTTTCCAGCCTTGTTTTTAACGTTCATTAGAGTGGATTCCTTACTTGTAGGTGGTAGTGGCTGTAGTTAGGTGCTGTCTAGTCGGGTCTGACTCATAGCCACCCTATGTACAACACACATAATACTCCCCAGCAGTGTGCTATTCCTAGCACTATTGCCAGTGCTTCTCTGCTATTCATAGGGTTTTTGATGGCTGATTGTGTGGGGAGTGGGCTGCTGAGTTCTTCTAAGCCTACAGCACACGGTATTCCCACGTGATCTCCCATCCAAGTACTAACCAGATCCAACCCTATTTAGCTTCCAAGGTCAGATTGGATCAGATGCCAGGTGGTACGGCTATAGATTTCTCCTGGGTTAGATTACCCTCATTCCTAAAGCTTCCAGAATGTCTCCTTCATGACCAAAGTGTTCAGTGTGTCTCTGCTCTCTTGATGATCAGAATGAATGTTCTCTGGTCTCGTGCAAAGTCCAGTAATTGTTCAGCTTACCTCTCTCTGGAGTTGTTCTTCCTCTGATATTTTCTGGTTTTTGTTCTTCTTTTCCAGATTTAATGAGTCTTACCCTGGAAATTGTAGTTATTATTTGGGCAAAGACTCATGGATCCCCCTATGCAGTTTTCTGGAGCTGGTTTTCTTCATGATGTCTTTCTTTCTGTTACACTATTTTTTCCATAACCTCATACTCTGATTTCCATCTGTTCAGCTCAGTATTGCCTTCATGGTTATCTGATCTCCCACTTTCTGCACAACAATCCAGAACTATCCCTGGGAGAAAATGGGGGTGAATATGGGGTTTCTCTCATTTATTTCCCTTTTCTCATGGGCAAGAGACCTGGGTTGCCTGTTGTCCAATATCTAGAGGTAATTATTTTATACAATTTGGCAAGTCACTTCATCATGCCTAGATGCAGAAATCTGAATTAATTTTTAATAACTGTCAGTGTGAATAAATATAATACATTATTTTTTATGCCTTTATTTACATAGCCTCAAGAAGTTACTTTTGCTCAGATATCCCCTCAAACTTGCAGAAACTGGCTGGGTTTCATAGCAGACATGGAAGATTGCATATCATCTTCCATGGTACTTACATATCTTCTTTAATACCTTTTCCGCCTTTACATTTTTAACCCCCAATAGAATCTCTTGGTGTTCATTGCTTTTTTAATCATCTCTTATTTCACTCTTGTAGCTAAGACTGACTGCTAGTTTGCTAGGGCTGTTACAAAGTACTACAAATTGGGTGACTTGAATGACAGAAGCTTATTTTCTCGCAATTATGAAGGCAGGAAGTCCAATATTAGCAAGTGGTTCTGTCCAGTGGTTGTAAGGGAAGGATCTGTTCTGGATCTCTTTCCTTAGCATGTAGAAGTCTGTCCTGTCGCTGTATCTTCACATGATCTTTCATAACTGTCTGTGTCTGCATCTAGATTTCTTCTTCTCCTTGGGACACCAGTTGTATTGGACTAGGGTCCACCTGTATGGCATGATTTTAACTAAATCACCTCTGTAAAGTCTCTGTCTCTACATGCAGTCACATTCTGAAATATTGAATGTTTGGACTTAACATGACTTTGTGGGGAGAGGGAACAATCACTCTATCTCTTACATCTCTTACATTTTATTTATAAACTTCAGCTTAAAATTTGATATCTTTTGATATCATTTCATGGTTCCCATGCATATTTACATCTTGGTCTGTTTTACTATTACAACAATAGGCCCAGTTTTCTTAAGTCATCATAGTTAGCCTTCAAAACTCACTGACTCTTTTAAGAAAGCCAGGAGACCCTGTAGGGCTGTTACCTGCATAGTGCATATATTTATATATGAGCTTCACATGTAACTTGAGGAATTTTAAGATGCCATATAATCTGCCCATGAGGAATTTTGAGATGCCTCATAATCTATCCATGGGCCCTTCTGGATGGCATTTCTATTCCTATGTATTCCTAGTTTTAAGCTTTTGCTTTAGGTTCCATTAGCTGGCTGGTGTGGATGCCACTTATGCCTCTCTCTCAGATTTATTTCTGATTCATATGCATAAAGAACAGTGATTGAGTTTAGGATACTTGAATGAGTTGTGCTTAGAGTTAGAGCTACAGAAAGACAAAAGAAATCCATCACTCATTTGATCTGTTCTCTCTCAAATCTACTTCATAGGGTATAGTGGTGGATGGTCATCTATTAAACTTTAAAAAGGTGTTGGCTTTCTCCCCTTGCATTTAAGAGGTTATATGCTACAATGTGAGACAAATAAATCACGATTCATTACAACAACTGTGAGGCAGTCAGTTACATAAATTGCTACCGAAACACTAAATCTGTCACTTTGTGTGTTCTGACCATTTAACAATTGAAACAGTGTTAGCAAAGAGGGCTGACTGGAAACCAAAGAAGCAAATATAGTGGCAGATGCAATTAGCAAGATCAATGGTCAGTGTTAAAGGTTCATTGTTTGGTCATTTCGGTTGACCCAAGTGAAAGCAATTGCTATCCAAAAGACTTGGCTGGCTATAATTTGCTATCCAAGAATGCAGAAGAGCGAGTGTTATTTCTCAACTTTGTGTGTTCCTGGGACAGCAACTAAAAGATCAAGCTGTTCTTTTCATTAGCACTTTTATTTGATATTCTAGAAATTTTAATCACCTACTATGCTTTTAAAAATACAATTTAGCTGTTCATCTGCTTCAACAAAAATTTTCTGATCTGTGTTTGTATCCTTCTTAACAGTTCTTTGAACCCTAATTTATCACAAATTTCTGTTTCTTCATGACTACCAGATTTCTCCCTGTCAGGTTATAACCTTAAAGATGAATGCAAACTACTCTAAATAGCATGGAGTTTTCTATTTTAATAAGATTTTTTAAATCTTTATAGTTCATTGCCTTAAATTGATTAGTTTTTATAATTTGAAAATGTGTCCCTAACAGTGATGATGGTGATGATACTATTAGCTTTTGATTATGAATATTTAATCTGCCTTAAATTGATTAGTTTTTATAAGTTGAAAATGTATCCATAGTGCTTATGATGGTGATGATACTATTAGCTTTTGATTATGAGTACTTATCTCTCGAATAAAATATTTAAGCATGAATAAGATAGCCCTAGGAGGTGGAGTTACTTTTCTTCCCATTTTAGAGATGAAGAAACTGAAGTTCAGAGAGGATAACTTTCAAGATCACATAGGCAGATTCCATGCTTTTAGCTATCATTTCCACATAAAGTAATTGACACTGGAAATATGACCAGAATGGTTAAGAATCTATTAAATATTTACTAGACTTTTATTATCTAAAATTTTTTGGGCCTATGAAAGACATAGATGTTTTAACATAAATCTGTTTCTAAAAGAGCCGTCAATCTAGTGAAATTTAAGTAATGATTAAGAAACTATTAAATTAGGAGACTACACAGTTGCAGTAGGAAAGCAACCTGGGGATCTTGTGGCTTTGATAATCAAAAAATTTGTTAGCATATCTTAGCTTGGGCTGCTATAACAAAAATACCATTAGATAGGTAACTTAAACAACAGAAATTTGTTTCTCATGTTCTAGAGTCTAGGAGCCTGCAGCCATAGCACTGTAGTATTCAATCCCATCAGATGTTGGAAGCTAAGCAGGGTCGGGTCTGGTTAGTACTTGGATGGGAGACTACCTGGGAACACCAGGTGCTGTAGGCTTGGGAGAAGGACCCAGCAACCCACTCCCAAAAAACAATCAGCCATTGAAAACCCTATGAAGAGCAGAGAAGCACTGACAGCAGTGTTTTGTCTGTTGTACATAGGGTCACTGTGAGTTGGACAACAACTCAATAGCACCTAATAATAACAACAAGAGTCTAGGAAGTCTAAGATCAAGGTGCTGGCTAGTTGGGTTCCTGATGAGGACCCTCTTCCTGATTTGCAGGCAGACACCTTCTTGCTGTGACCTCACATGGCAGAGAGAGAGATTATCTTTCTCATTTCTCTTCCTATAAGGGTACTAATCTCATTCATGAAGCCTCCCCCATCATGACCAAATCACCTCCCACAAGGCACCCCTGCAAATACCACCACATTAAAGATTTAGGGGTTCAGCATGAGTTTTGGGCTGGTGTAAACATTCAGTCTATAGCAAATAAACATGAGAGTATAGGTGACCATCAGCAGATTCAACAACAACCACCACAAAAATTTTATGACTTAAATACAAATTTTATCAATCATTAGTGTATTATCTCTCTATCCTCTTCAGAACTGCTGCCTTTCATTCAGTTGGGTATTCTGTGACTGGCTGAATAGTTGAGGAAAAGCCATGGTAGAATCTGCTAATATGATACTTCTCCATTTTATCCAGTTGGTTCTAGGTTAGGAGATCATGGACCATCTAAGTGAACTGATGAAAGCTATGGATTCTGTTAGAAAGAAAAAGGACAATTGTCCCTCCATATTCTCAGGGGATTGGTATCTCCCTCTCCTTAAAATACCAAAAACCACAGATTCTGAAGTCTCTTGTGTAAAATTGTATAGTATTTGTATTTAACCTATACATGTGTGCTTATTATACACTTTAAATCATCTCTAGATTACTTAGGATACATAATACAATGTAAATGCTAGGTAAATAAGTAAATGCTATGGTGTAATAAGTTGGTAGTTTATGGAGTATAAAATAACATGCTTGGAGAAATAGTGACAAGAAAGAAAAGCCTTGCATTTGTTTAGTACAAAGTTTTTTTTTTTTTAATATTTTTTTATCCTGGGCTAGTTGAATTTGCAAAACCCAGAGATACAGAGGGCCAGTTGTATGTACTTGACAGTGGAACTTGGGGTTACAAACTCTGTCCTGGCCCTGCAGAAATAGATTTTCTTAACCACAGTCTAAAATGTTGAAGGTTAAATGGCAGAGCTACTTTTCATACTCAATAGAAAAAAAATTAGTTAGAACAGGTATTTTAAAAGAGAAGATGGATGACCAAGCATATAAAAAAACTAGTCAACCTTAACTAGCAATCAATGAACAGCAGATTAAGACAAGTTACCATTTTTAGTATATTAATTAACAAAGATTGGTGAAGCAGGCATTTTCATGCATTCCTCTTGCATTATGAATTAGTGTGACTGCTCTGGATCATCTTTTAGCAGTATGTGCCAGGTGCTAGAAAAGCTTCCCACCTTTTTTGTAGTATGTTTCCTTGGAAATCTATTAAGAAATAATCAAAAACTCAGAAAAAGTTTGTATAAATATTTTTAGCATTAGAACAGTGAAGAGATTTTCATCCACTTTATAATCTAATTAATATAAAAATGGCTAAGGAAACCATAGTAGGTGATGGAATATGAAATGACTGAAGAATACTTACAGTAGCACATTATAAGATCGAATTTATATTGTGATTCGTATTATAGAGAATATCCACATATCTTCATAAAATAATCAAGAAATAGTTGATTAATATCTTTGTGTTGGGAGTCTAAGTGATTGTTATATTTTTGTTTTTATACTTTTCAAAATTTCTTCAATGTGTGTTCCTCAGCTTTAAGATGATAGCAAGATAGCTTTTGCCTCACAGCAAATTACCCCAAACCCTGGCGAATTAAAGAAAAACCATTGTATTTGCTCATGATTCTGTCCATCAGAACTGTTTCAGTTGCTCTTTACTTGACTGTCCTGTGAAGCTGGTGTTATTTGGGGGACTGGTTGATAGCTAAATGGTCTGGTTTACACAGGTCCCCCAGATTTCATGTGTTAGGAACTTTATCTCTAAATTCTTACATATGTTGGTGGTATTTAGAGGTGGGTCCCTTGGGAAGTAATTAGGCTTAGATAAGGTCATGGGAGGGGGAAAGATGGGTTTAGTGGCTTTATAAGAGGAGGAAGAGAGAGCTGAGTTGGCACAAGTGCTCTCTCACTGTGGGGTCTCCTCTGCAATGTTATGATGAAGCAGGAAGGCCCTCATCAGATGCTGGCAACCCAATATTGGATTTCCTAGCTTCCAAAATGGTGAGAAATGTGTTTTTCTTATAAATTGTCCAATCTACAGTATTCTTTTATAGAGGCAGAAAATGTACTAAGACTCTGGGTAACCCAGGATGGTCTCCCTAATATGTTTGGGGACTAGCATGCCATCAGCCAAGGTACCACAGTTCTTTCTCAGGTGGCCTCTCAGCTTCTGACAGCTAGCTTGGATTCGTTCATAGGGTGATCTTTTCAAAAGATGGCAGCAGGTATAGTTTCTGTGTGCGGAGTTCAAACCCAGGCACACAAGGCCATTCCATATCTCTGCTTTGTTCACATTTGCTAATGAACCATTGGCCACACAAGTCACATGACTAGACCCCAAGTCAATGTGCAAAGGAACTGTGCAGGACACCCTGTGGAGGTGGGTAGTAGGTGGGATTTTTGTAGACATTTTTTGCAAGCAATCTTCGACATAAACAACGAAATCAGTGCCATAAAAAAAGAAAAAAGTCCTAACTGATCTGAATCCTGCCTCTAAACCTTTTAAGAGTCACAGTGTGTTACCACTGCATCAAAGGTCTCCTTATGTTTGCATTCATTTGTGGTTCTTAGGAGTAGGGAAGAGAGAGGTGAGCAGATAGCTAGCACTCAGCTGCCCACCACTCACCTCTCCAACCTGAGAGGCCAGGTACTTGGGCTTATCAGTTAACTTTTCATTCTCCTCTTTTCTTCCTACCACACACAGAAGAAAACTAGTGGCATGAGAACCACAGGGAGGTTGTTGTTGTTATTGTTAGGTGCTGTCGAGTTGAGTCTGACTCATAGCGACCCTATGTACAGCAGATCAAAACACTTGCCGATTCTGTACCAGGCAAACAATCTTATTTATGTTTAAGCTCATTGTTTTAGACACTGTGTCAATCCATCTGGTAGAGATTTTTCCTCTTTTGCGTTGACCTGCCACTCTCCCAAACATGATGTCCTTCTCTAGGGATTGATCTCTCCTGACTACATGTCTGAAATATGTAAGATGCAGTTTGGCCATTCTTGCTTCCAAGGAGCACTCTGGTTGCACTTCTTCTAGGACAGATTTGTTGGTTCTTTTGGCAGTCTATGGTATATTCAATAGATGTCTCCAGCACCACAATTCAAAAGCATCAATTCTTTTTCTGTCTCTCCTGTTCAATGTCCAGCTTTCACAACCATATGATGCGACTGAAAATACCATGGCATGAGTCAGACGCACCTTTGTCTTCAATGTGACATCTTTGCTTTTCAATACTCTAAAGAGATCTTTTGCCACAGCTTTTCCTAGAGCAATGCGTCTTTTGATTTCTTGACTGCTGCTTCCACGGGTGTTGATTATAGAGCCAAGCAAAGCAAAATCTTGGACAACCTCAATCTTTTCCCCATTTATT
Organism: Pedetes capensis; assembly: GCA_007922755.1. NCBI lineage: Eukaryota > Metazoa > Chordata > Mammalia > Rodentia > Pedetidae > Pedetes > Pedetes capensis. The sequence goes on along the minus strand of VMDO01010696.1, from coordinate 50,581 downwards.
GTGAAGTTGCGTGCTGACCCAGTCGTAAGGATTTTTGTTTTGTTGATGTTTAGTTGTAACCCATATTGAAGGCTATGATCTTTGATCTTCATCAGTAAATGTTTTAAATCCTCTTCACTTTCAGCAAGCAGAGTGGTGTCATCTGCATAACGCAGGTTGTTAATGAGTCTTCCTCCAATCTTGATGCCACGTTCTTCCTCATTAAGTCCAGCTTCTCGGATTATTTGTTCAGCGTATAAATTGAAGAGATATGGTGAAAGTATACAGCCCTGACGCACACCCTTCTCAACTTTAAACCACTCAGTCTTTCCTTGTCCTATTCAAACAACTGCCTCCTGGTTCACATACAGATTTCTCATGAGCACAATTAGGTGTTTGGGTATTCCCATTTTCCAAAGTGTTATCCATAATTTGTTATGATCCACACAATCAAATGCCTTTGCATAATCAATAAAACATAGATTGACATCTTTCTGATATTCTCTGCTTTCAGCTAATATCCACCTGACATCAGCAATGATGTTCTGGTTCCCCGCCCTGTTCTGAATCCCGCTTGATTTTCTGGTAATTCCCTGTCTATATACTGCTGTAGTCACTTCTGAATGATCTTTAGTAGAATTTTGCTGGTGTGTGATATTAATGGTATCACCCGATAGTTTGCACATCCAGTTGGATCCCCTTTTTTGGGAATAGGCACAAATATGTATCTCTTCCAGTCAGTTGGCCAAGTAGCTGTTTTCCAAATCTGTTGGCACAAACATGTTAACACCTCCAGTACTGCATCTGTTTGTTGAAACATCTCTATTGGTATCCCATCAATTCCTGGAGCCTTGTGATTCACCAGTTCTTTCAAGGCAGCTTCCACTTCATCCTTCAACACCATTGGTTCCTCTTCATATACAACCGCTTGGAATGGTTGGTCATCTACCAATTCTTTCTTGTATAATGATTCTATGTATTTTTCATCTTCTTTTGATGTTTCCTGCATCATTTAATATTTTCCCTGTAGAATCTTTCACTACTGCCACTCGAGGCTTGAATTTTTTCTTCACTTCCTTAAGCTTGAGAAACACAGAGCATGTTCTTCTCTTTTGGTTTTCTGCCTCCAGCTCCTTGCACATGCCATTATAATATTTGTTTTTGTCTTCTCGAGCTGCCTTCTGAAATCTCCTGTTTAGTTTCTTAACTTCATCATATCTTCCTTTTACTTTAGCTGGTAGACGTTCGAGGGCAAGGTCCAGTGTCTCTCTTGACATGTAATTTGGTCTTTTCTTTTTTTCTTGTCTTTTTAAGAACTTTTTGCTTCCTTCTTGAATGATATCTTTTATGTCATGCCACAACTCTTCTGGTATCCTATCATTTGTGTCTAATGCATTAAACCTACTTTTGAGGTGGTCTCTGAACTCAGGTGGGATATACTCAAGGTCATACCGTGGCTCTCGTATACTTGTTCTAATTTTCTTCAGCTTCAGTTTGAACTTGCATATGAGAAGTTGATGGTCTGGTCCACAGTCAGCACCTGGTCTTGTTTTGACATTTTGTACAGAGCTTTTCCACGGTCTCTTTCCACATATGTAGTCAATTTGATTCCTGTATGTTCCATGTGGTGAAGTCCATGTGTATAGTCTCTGTTTATGTTGAAAAAATGTATTTGCAATGAAAAGGTCATTGGTCTGACAGAATTCTATCATGTGATCTCCAGCTTCATTTCTGTCACCAAGACCATATTTTCCAACTACTGAGCCTTCTTGTTTGTTTCCAACGTTTGCATTCCAGTCACCAGTGATTATCAGTATGTCTTGATTGCATGTTTGATCTATTTCAGATTGCAGAAGCTGATAGAAGTCTTCCCTTTCTTCATTTGTGGCCTTGGTGGTGGGTGCATAAATTTGAATAATAGTCATATTAACTGGCCTTCCTTGTAGGCGTATGGATATTATTCTATCACTGACAACATTGTATT
>VMDO01010696.1:0-48518 GCA_007922755.1 Pedetes capensis | reverse complement strand
TCTCAAAATGGCCTATGCCAGTCCATTTTAGCTCACTGATGCCTAGAATATCAATGTTTATGCGCTCCATTTTTCTTTTAACAATTTCTAATTTGCCTAGATTCATACTAGGTACATTCCATGTTTCAGTTATTAATGGATGTTTACATTTGTTTCTCCTCATTTTGAGTCATGCCACATCAGCAAGTTGAGCACCCTGGGGCTTTACTCCATTTCCGTCATCACGGCCGACTCTACTTGGAGGAGGCAACTCTTCCCCAGTAGTCTTTTGAGTGTCTTCCAACCTGGGGGCCTCATTTTCTGGCACTATATCTGACAGTGTCTCTTTGCTATCCATAGGGTTTTCAATGGCTAGTTTTTTCGGGAGTGGCTCGCCAGGTCCTACTCCCTAGTCTGTCTTAGTCTGGAAGCTCAGCTGAAAACCTGTCCACCATGGGTAACCTTGCTTATGTCCAAGGTTACCATGGCAGCGCTCTCAGCCTCATCGCAACACGCAAGCCCCCACAGTGCGGCAAACTGACACACGTTTGGGGGACAGGGAGGTTAAGAGAAGTGTAATAGGTGAATGCCTATTTCATGAATCTGATGTGGAAGTGTATTTTTGTTTTTGTAATATTGCTAATCATGTTTTATTGCCTTCTGTAAGAATCAAAACATATGTAATTTGCACATTTTCTGTGCCAAGGTAAAAATATATTACTCCCACTTGGTATAACAGGAGGTAACAACTTTCACAGGCATTTTGCGAATAGTATTTTGAGACCTTGAACAGTTTAATAAATTAAAGAAGGTGATATTATGAATAGTTGAAAGACCCTGGGTAGGTAAGTACCCAGAATATTTTTGCATATTCTATTAGTTTTTTGGAGTGTTTGTTTTTTCTTGGGTTCTTTGGTACTAGGGGTTGAACCCATGGCCTCACACATGCTTTACAATTGTTCTACCACTGACCTGTACTCCCACCCCATTTTTTACTTTTTATTTTGATACAGGGTCTTGCTAAGACACACAGGCTGCCTCTGGTCTTGAACTTATGATCCTCCTCCTTCCGCTCCCCAAATCCCTGGGCTTACAGGCATGCATCACCCTGCCCTGCCTTTGTATTAGTTTTGTATTGCTACTGTAACAAATTGCCTACATTTAGTGGCTGAAAACACCAGTATATTTTCTCTCATTTCTGGAGACCAGAATTTCACAGTTCGTTTCTCTGAAGTAGAGTCAAGGTGTCACCTGGTTGGGTTTCTTCAGGAGGCTCTAGAGGAGAATCCACTTCTTTGCTTTCCAGTTTCTGGTGATCAGCTGCCTCTCTGGCTCGTGCTCTCTTCATCCTCAAAGCGTATCCCATCACTTTCTGCCTCTGTTACCACATCGTCTTCTCTTCTCACCCTGTGTACTCTCCCATCCTTCATATAAAGACTACTGTGACTACATCAGCCCCTCCCAGGTATCTTCCTGTCTCAGCATGCTGTACATTTGTAAAGTCCTTTTGCCTTACTGACATTTACAAGCTCCAGAAATTGGGATGTGAAAATCTTTGAGGACTGTTTCTCAGCCTGCACGTGCAACATATATGTGAGCTTCATAAGTCAGCTGCATTTGTGAGATGATCACTTTCCCTATACCGTGGTGGGTCCACTTTTCATCTTCCACACGAGCTGGCTGGTCTGCAGAATACACTGCTTAACTTCAGGATCCTGTAATTCCCTGGGATTTGACTCACGGTTTGATGTAAGGTGTATGTATGATTGATTTTTCTTATTCATTATTCATATTGAGAAAATATGAAATTTGTTACTTAGCTTCCTCATGCTATATATTGATATTATGATTAATAACTTTTGACACACGATTTTGAAATATGAGTCTTTGGTGACGTATTTTGACAGCGGCAATGACATGCTTATAGCTATTCTAGCAGGAGTAGGTTACAGGGATTACTAGCTCCATATCCCATACCCAAGTAATCAACCAAAGTTGTCATGTCCAGAAATATCACTAAAATGTCAACCACAAAAATTGCTTTAAAATGATCTCCTGCATAGGCTTTGAATCTTCCTTCCTTACAGTTTTGAAATGTAAAATTTGTTAAAGACACAGAGCCCTAAGTTATTTCTTTATTTTTCAGAGATGCCAGATGGATGTTGAATTAAATCCAGTTCTTCGTTTCTCTTCAGATAAATTTTTTAAGTTTGTGGTGGTGTTTTGGATCCTTATCAGTGCGTTCTCTCCCCTCCAGCTCCCTACAGCTACCCACAGCCTGGCAGCAGCGTGGTTGCCTTGGTACCTGTTCCTGAAGGCTCTCTTGCAGTGAAATGTATTTGTTTAAATAGCATGACTTGTCATCTAAAAGTAGAAGTCATTAGCACGATGCCGTTCGGCTAGTGGCATCTTGAATACTGTTTTAATTTTTTTCTTATTTTATCACTTTACTGTTTACTGATGTCATCACTGGAAATTTCAAAGCCTGGCTTCACAGTATGGATCCAGAGTGAAAAATGCTGGAATTAATGCCAAAAACAGCCGCCTGTGTTGGATATTTTGTGTATTTTTAGAGATGCGAAACTATGAATTTCCAGTTGCATTAGCACCTTGAGCCATCACCGGTGCTTACCTGTGTGTAACTATAGCCCACAATTGAGCAGCCTTGTGCTATTTCCAAGAAAAAGAAAAAGAAAATTCCTGCTGGCTTCTGTTTGAACTTTAACTGGCTTTCATTGTGATTGTGAATTCACCAGAAACACATATTTATCTTAGAAAAAGTAGGGTGTTTGTTTTTAGTTTACTATAAAAGTTGAGTTGGATGCTTTGGGAGGCTGTATATCCATTTACCTCCCACCAAATCATGGATACCATGTCATTATAACAAAAGGTGCAGCCAGGCGGAACATACTCACTTTCTGCCCAGGTGAGTCAACTGTAAAGTCCAAGACAGCTGTCACTTCAGTTGAGAGGGGAGGTGGCATCCTGCTCCTCCACTGGTTGGCATCTCTACAGAAGCCACCAACTGGCAGCCTATGTTGTGAGGGATGCACATTAATTAGTTCCTTGAAATGCTTTCCTCATTAACTCCAGATACAGTGTCAGAGAAAGTGTTCTGGAGTTCAGAATGTTGGTTTGGGTCATGGGAAAACAACTTTAGTCATCAGAATATGTCATCTTGTTTGTAAAACAGATCATACATAGTTCCTTTCCACCTGGTGGGTTGTATCTTGTCATTAAGGGACTTGGCCTGCCTTGAAACTTAGTGACCCACTTCATCCAGTGGATACAGGTAATAGATAAGGATGTTTATTTGGAGGGGGCATTAAATTTTGTAGAGTTTTTGTGGACTGACTGTTAGAGTAGTGAGAATGGTGGGCAAAGGGAAAGACCTTTTTTTGTACTAATTAATTCAGTTTTAGGAAAAAATTGCATTGCTATCATACAAATAATTTCTATTCTTTTTTTTTTTTGCAATATTGGGGGTTGAACTGAGGGTCTCAAACATATTTTTCAAGTGCTCTACCACTGGGTTGACCTTCAGCCCATGCTTTACTTTTTATTTTGAGACAGGATGTCACTAAGTAACACAAGTTGCCTCTTTCCTCAAACATGAGATCTCCTGCCTCTGCCTGCTGAATTGCTGGGATTACAGGCACAAGCCACTGCACCCGGCTTTATGTTCATCATTTTAAAGAACTAAAGCATTCAGAAAGCTAAAAAAAAAAAAAAATAGTTCACTTGCTGTCCCACTACCTTGAAATAACAATTATTATGCTTTGGCAATCATAATTCAAAATATATCTCTGATATTTGAGATATGTCAAAACAGAGTAGATCAAGAGATAAAATGGTCAGCATATTGATGAAAAACATATCTTTAAATTAGTAAATTTTATTTGAATTTAAGAAAGAAAAGGTAAATGAAGAAATATCTAAAGTTTTAGTACCTGAGCCCAAAAATGTTAAGATGGTATTTCCTAAAAGACCACTCTAAAATAAAAGTAGAAATTCTAGACAATGTTTATTTATAGCCAAATTTTCAACTATATTTTGCAATATAGATTGGTAGCTTTCTTATATTACTTAATTACTTGGATTTAATTGTCAAATAGTTTTATTTTTTTTTCTAAGAGAGTGTATGTTATATGCCCTAGGTTCCTACGTATTTGATGTCTTATTCTCTTTTGTGCTGCTATAACAAAATACCTGAGACTGGGAAATTTACAAAGAACAGAAATTCATTTCTCACAGAAATGGAGACTGAGAAGTCTAAGTTCAAGGTGTTGGCAGGTTTAATGTCCAGGGAAGGCTGCTCTCTACTTCCAGGATGATGACTCTTGCTGCATCCTCCAGAATGCAAGCTCATTGTGTCCCCAGTTGGCAAATGGCAGAAGGGCAAGAGGGATAAATTTTGTCCATCAAGTCCCTTCATAGGTACACCTAATCCGATTCACAAGGACTGTGCCTTCTAGACTGAATCAACTCTAGGGAACCCCCCACTTAATAGTATTAATTGATGATTAAGTTTCAATAAGAATTTTGGAAGGCACAGAAACATTCAAATCGTAACACTTGAGAATGTTCTTTTTTTTATTTGATAGACAATTTGGGTATTAAAATCTTGAGTCACTTTGACTTTTGTTAAAGTGTCAGAAAACAGCATGATTTTTCCATTTACTGGGTAACTTGCTTTTTCTACTCAGGTGCATTTATTCTCATTTATATATACTCACATATACTAGGGCTAGAGTTTAGCTCAGTTGGCAGAGCACTGCTCCATAGTTCCTGAGGAGCTGAGTTCAATCCCCAGCACTGCAAAAATGGGAGAACAATGTGGCAATCCACTCCCAAAACAATCAGCCATTAAAAACCCTATGAGGGTCACTATGGGACACGACTTCACAACACCTAACAACAACAAACTAACATATATACTAGGGATACCAAAAATATGCATATAATTTTAAGTGATGTTATCTATGTATTACTTTTCAAAGTTGAATTGAATTACAGTAGCAATGTATAGTATGATGTCGGTGCAAAGAATAGTGTTAATCAAATGAATGCCAGTGCCACCATATATGTGATGCATCCTTAAGAAAGCAAAATGGAAAGTTTTCTTTTAAGGATGTGTATACATTCTTGGCACCTTCTGTATATTCATATATCGTCCTTCACATGCACACATGCATGCATGCACACATATACACACACAAAATGTATTTATTAAGGGGTAATACATAAAGCTTAAAGTTTATTGAATTATCACCATGTAAAAGCTCAAGTGACAACTACACAGATGAGGAGATAGAATATTTCCAGAGTCACAGAAGTCCTCTTAGTGCTTCTTCCAGTCATTAGGCAGGCTTTTCTTTATCCCCAAAGGTAACCACTGTCTTCTAAGACTGTCTTCTATTTTTGTGGCTTTTGAATTTTACATAAATGGAACCATTCAGTACATAGTCTATCTGCTTTCATTTGACATTACGTTTTGAGATGTAGCCACACTGTTGCATATAGTTGTATTTCATTTGTTTGTATGGCTCCCCTGATATGACTTATCTATACACCAGCTCCAGTTCTCATTTGGACTACATATTTGCTTAAGCAACGGCCCTGTAACTGTTCAGATGTTGCTCACTTTGGGACTGGAAGCGAAATTAGAGGCTATCAGTGTGCTGATGTGGGACCCCAATATAGCCTCCCTCGCATCCTTCTCCTGCAATGAGAATTTTTATAACTCACCCACAGGGCTTCTCTGGGGTATTTCTACTGCTTTCTCCTTCTTCCAGCAAGCTCACATCCTTCTATCTCAGCCCTTCAACCAAAGGCTCATTGGCGGGCCTTTCAGTACTCTTGCAACAATATCATGTTTGAATTCTGAGGAGTTATGTGTCAGCTCCCAGTGCTTTCCCTCACTTTGTGCTAAATTTCTCTGTATTCAACTAATGATCATTATTGTTAGGTACTGCTGAGTCAGTATCTGACTCATAGAGACCCTCCGTCCAACAGGGGAAACACTATTGTCAGTGCTTCTCTGCTGTTCATAGGGTTTTCAATGGCAGATTGATTTTTGGGAGGGGGTTGCCAGGTCCTTCTCCCAAGCCTACAGCTTCTGGTGTTCCCAGGCAGTCTCCCATCCAGGTACTAACCAGGCCCGACCCTGCTTAGCTTCCAAGATCTGACAGGATCGGATGCCACAGGGCTACAGCTGCAGGCTAATGATCATTATAGTTCATGGTAATTGGGTGGTGAACATTTGTTTCATTTCAAAATTATTTATTGTAGTTCATACTCTTACCCTCTCCCAATAGATTTTAAGGAAACGTATGAAAAATTTTTTATTACATCATATTTAACTATATGTCTTATAAGGAAGAAGTACATTAAAAACCAAAGTCTGATAGTACATGTTTTATTGTTGTTAGGTGCCTTTGAGTCCTGTCTGATTCATAGAGGCCCTATGTACAATAGAGCAAAACACTCCCCGATGCTGTGCCATGACCTGCACTATGTCAGTGCTTCTCTGCTATTCATAGGGTTTTCGATGACTGATTGTTTTGGGAGTGGGTTTCCAGGTCCTTCTCCCCAGCCTCTGGTGTTCCCAGGCAGTCTCCCATCCAAGGACTAACCAGGCCTGACCCTGCTTAGCTTCCGAGATCTGACGAGATCAGATATGAGGGTGGTATAGCTGTTTTAATGCCATTTAAGTCTACCATCCTCCAACTTTCCCACTTGGCATCTTTCCCTATACATTTCTGAGTCCATCTTTCTGCAGGCCTGGCTCTCTCCTATCTTGCTTTAGTCCTGATCCTTGCCAACAGGTCTGAAATTTCCCATTCTTCTTGGAGACAGGAGAACACAGAAGAGTGCTTTAAACAGAAGAGATAAATTATGGTATGAGGCTAGCCTTATGTTCCTTTATAGGTTTTTAATATGAAGGAATGGAGAATTATTGTATGCTGCCTTTGAGTATCAGCTTACTATTATCATTCATCATCAAAAAGCATCTGAAAACTGCCATTGGAGCTCCTTTTCAAATGCTTCATTGAACTGTAGTGAGGTGCATTTTGTTCTACTGTGTGTAATTTGGTACCAACATGGCAGCCCCTTAAAGACAGAGCCATAACTTTTAAAAGGCCACAGTCATTCTTTTAAAAGTGTACACAAGTTAAGGATTTAACGTGACAGCAATATTTTTGAGAAAACATTTTATATACAGAATGGAAAAAAAATAACTGGATATTATATAATTAAAGGGAAATTTAGTCTTTATGTCTGATTATATTCTTTTCTTCCCAGTTGGCCAAAATGATATCCAAAGTTGAAAGTACCAGTAAGAATAATGGAATCACATTGCTCTCCCTTTTTATTCTTTCAGGTCATATTGTGCCTACTAAGTACACATTTTAGTGCCATCTAAGTCTACTAACTTCCAACTTGTATGATGTATTATGTATTGTTTTTATAGGTGTATTAGTAGTTTGAGTATTAAAATAGTGTGCTCTTCATATTACTTGATTTTCTCTAATCTGTTGTCCAGAAAATTTCCTATTTGCCCTTTCTGTAAATGTTATTTAAGCCCATTTCTTGAGGGCACTTAAGTTTAATTTTGTATTTTTGTTTGCTTGTTTGCTTTTGTTGAGACAGGGTCTTACTATGTAGTCCAGACTGGATTTGAACTTGCCATCCTCCTCCCTAGGCCTCCTGAGTGCTGGAATTATAGCTCCCTTGTGAGCCACCACACCTGGCCTAATGATGAATTTCTTTACTCATGATTTCTCACTGCTACAGATTGGATCTTCATGTCCTGTTAAAGGCTGGGTCCCCAGGGTGGGTCTGTTGAGAGGTGGTAGAATCTAAGAGGTGAGTCTTAGTGGAAGGTCTTTGAAGTCATTGGGGTCATGACACTGAATGGGATAGGGGGACCCCCCAACCCTTCCTCTTCCACCTTTTGACCTCCTGGCCATGAGGTAAGCAGTCTTGGCCTCTCTGTATACTTCTCTCATGATATTCTGCCTCACTAAAGGCCCAGAAGCAAGGGACCAACCAACCATGGACTGAAACCCCCAAAACTGTGAGCCAAAATAAAGCTTTTGTCTTTATAAGTTACCTCAGGTACTTGTTATAGTACAGAGAACTGCCTGGCACAAACTGTATTTCCCTAACTTAGCTAGTCCTATCATCTGATATCCTAGATTGTAAATTTTACTGCCAGGTAGATATTTCTGCTTTGATGTTCCTCATTACATTGAACATGCCTGAAATTGTGGCCCTCTGCTCCTCCCCCTGAATTTTGTATATCAGTTGGGGACACCACCATTCATATTTTTGTTAGCTAGAAGCCTGGGTATTGGCTCCCATACTTGATCAAATCGACCCTCTGGATCAGAAATTCTTACCTGTTTTGTTGTAATAGTAAAGCAGTGGTAGCAATAATCACGTAGCACTTGTTGCTGTTGTTGGGTGCCATCAAGTGAGTATCCGTCTCCTAGTGACTCTATGTACAACAGGTGAAACACTATTGTCAGTGCTTCTCTGCTATTCATAGGGTTTTCAATGGATTGATTTTTGGGAGTGGGCTGCTGGGTCCTTCTCCCAAGCCTACAGCACCTGGTGTTCCCAGGCGGTCTCCCATCTAAGTACTAACCAGGCCTGACCCTGCTTAGCTTCTGAGAGCTGATGGGATTGGATGCCATAGTGCTATGGCTGCAGGCAATGTAGCATGTAACAGTGTGTATTTCTGTCATATTTGCTCTGTGGCAGGCACTGGTCTACAAGCTTTACACTTGTTAATGGTTTTTAATCCCATAGTCACTATATGAGGTGAACACTTGTAGTACTCATCTTGCAGATAAGGTGTCTGAGATACAGAAGTAATAACTTGTCCAAGGTCATACTGTTAGCAACTATTGCATCTGGGGTTTGAGTGGAAATGCATGGAAATGGAGTATTACCAGAGCATTGTTTTTTCATTGGAAATATTTGTATACTAGCTGTTTCTCACCTGTTTCTCACCCACTCAGAAAAGCATATTGTTGTTATTAGGTGTTGTATAACAGAACAAAACCTTCCCGACACTGTGACATCAACATGATCTTTTTTATGTTTGAGACCATTGTTGAAGCTACTGTGTTTCTTCTCACTTTGAGTCATGTCACAGCAGCAAAGGGAGATTCCAGGGGCTTTACTCCATTCCCATCACTAAAGTTGACTCTACTTGGAGGAGGTAACTCTTCCCCAATCTTTTCTTGAATGCCTTCCAGCCTGGGGGGGTCTCATTTTCCGGCACTGTGTTTGACAGTGTTTCTCTGCTATTCATAGGATTTTCAATGGCTTATTGTTTTGAGACTGGGTGGGTGGGTCCTTCTCCCTGGTCTTAGTCTGGAAGCTCAGCTGAAACCTGTCTACTGTGGGTGGCCTGCTGATATCTGAACTACCGGTAGCATAGCTTTCATCATCACAGCAACATGCAAGCCCCCACAGCACAACAAGCTGACAGACACACAGGGGTCAGAAAAGCACACTGAAATGCAAATGCATGAATGTTGACCTTAAAGGGTTAATCGTGGGTCTAGCCTAAGTGTAAGGGACACCACAATTAGTAACAAATCACTAGAGAGGTGGCTCAAGGCTCCTGGCCATTTACCAGTGAGCCTGTATGGCCGTGACTGTTGCTCTGTACAGAAGGAGTACCGTGCACCCTCATAAAACAGAGGTCAGACCTCTTGGCTTTGCCGTGCTAGCCTTTCTGTTGTTTCTTAGCTCGTAGAGAGAAAGCAGAGCTCCTTAGCATGGCCACCAAGGCCTTGATCTGCCCGCTGCCTTCTCTGCTGGGCTTCCCTCTTCTACTCGTGGTCTTTGTTTTTGACCTGTGGTTATTTTCCCATTTTTCTGGAGACTCTGCCTTGCTCACTACCATCGCCTTAAGTATCACCTCCAGAGAGACAGGCCCGACATCTTCCCTGCTGCCCTCACTTTGGTTCAAGCCTGCTGTGGTCTTATTATCTCACTGATGTCTGTGTGAACTGCCACACTAGGAGCACCTGAGGGACAGTTTACCATTTTGACACAAACTGTGCTAAGCCAACGTTTGTGAATGATTAAATACCTTGATTAACCTGACGGAGATATTTAAAGCCCTCTTTCCACCTCTCTACTAACGTGTTTGTTAAGAAAATGGAGAAATTGTTGTGGGCTGGATTGTGCCCTACCTATTTATATGCTCAGGTCCTAACCTTAGTACCTCAGAAGGTGACTATATTTGGACACAAAGATATTTTTTTGCGGTAGTTGGGATTAAACCCAGGGCCTTGCACATACTTCGAAAGTGCTCTACCACTGGACTACTCCCCTATTTTTTTTTCTTTTTTTGAGTCAGATCTCACTGAGTTATGCCGGCTGCCTCTGACCTCCCGTTCATGATCCTCCTGTCTCCACTCTACCTCCCGAATTGCTGAGATTAGAGGGGTGAGCCACTGCACCCAGTATGACAGGGCCTTTAAAAAGAACTTAAGTTAAAATAAATCCTGATTTGGGCTCTAATCCGGTATGATTCCTGTCCTTATAAAAAGAAGAGCTTAGATACAGAGGCATTTGTTGCTCTTAGGTGCCATCAAGTTGTGTCCAACTCACAGCGACCCTCATAGAATTTTCAATGGCTGATTGTTTTTTGAGATTACTTTGGGAGTGGATTGCCACATCCTTCTCCTGTTTCTGAGGTGCTGGAGTTCGAACCGAGGGCCTCAGAGAGCACAGAGCAGCACTCTACAACTGAGCTAAACCCTAAGGCAAATGCTTATTCAGAAAAATGACCATATGAGAACACAGCTAGGAGGCAGTCGTCTGAACATCCAGTAGAGAAGTCAGACATCAAGCCTGCTGACACCTTGATCTTGGACGTCCAGCCTCCAGAACTGTGAGAAGATAAATAATCTGTTATTTAAGTCTTCCAGTATGTGATCCTTTGTTATGGCAGCCTGAGTGGGTAACTGCAGTGGCATATGAAATAACGTTGTAAAAGTCTGTGATACCTGGGAGAGTGTATGTGCACATCAGTGTATGTTTCACTCCACCCTGCAAAAGAGGGAGCCGCAATCCTTAGAGTAACTTCTTTCTGTGTAGTAAACTTCACATGAGAAACTAGGGAAGGAGACAAAATTTTGCAAGAATTGACATGAAGAAAGTTTTCTGCTTTCCTTGAGTAAATTATAAAATTATTAGTATACTTTCATTCTCCAGTGTGTCTGTCAGTTTGTCATGCTGTAGGGGATTGAGTGTTGGCTGTAATGCTGAAAGCTATGCCACCAGTATCTCAGATACCAGCAGGACCACCCATGTTGGACAGGTTTCAGCTGAGCTTCCAGACTAAAACAGGCTAGGGAGAAGAACATGGCAGACCACTCCTGAAAAAATTATCTATTGAAAATCCTATGAATAGCAGAGAAGCACTGTCAAATATAATGCCAGAAAATGATACCCCCACCCTGTCCCACCAGATGGGAAGACATTAAACAAACGGCTGGAGAAGAGTCACCTCCTCAAAGTAGAGTCGACCTTAATGATAGGAATGGAGTAAAGCCTCTGGGACTGCCATTTGCTGATGTGACACAACTCAAAATGAGAAGAAACAAGTGACTGCAATAATGGGCTCAAATATAAAAAGATCATGTGCATGGCATAGCGCTGAGTAATGTCTTGTTCTGTTGTATATAGAGTTGCTAATGAGTTGGATCCTACTTGACGCACCTAACAAAACAAAACAAACATTTTTTTCAGGATTGTACCTATTTTGTGAAGTATGCAAACATTATCTGTAATTCAGTTACTCTCTATAGTGAGGTAGTGATCTTATGCATTTCTATTTAGTATTTTCTATTCAACATTTATAGATACATTTCCGGGGTACATGTTTATTCCGTGATTATCTAAAATACTTTATATGATAAAGTATGTGCTTTATGTCACCCTCACAGCTGCATACTTTTAGGCATACTTGCCCAGTTGCCCTGACCCCAGTGCATATCAAAGTGTGTCTGCCATTGTGACTGCCATTTTTTTTTCTTTAAAATGGAACTCGGAGAGAGATGGGTAAGAGTCAGATGAATGAAAGAAAGTGAGCTGACAAATAAACTGGTCCTGTTTGACAGCTGACCTTGCCCAGTAGGAAGGGCCAGCTCTCTATTTGAGTCTCTGCTTTCCCATGTGTTGCTGTGTGGCCTTTGTGAAAGGATGTCCTCTCCTTAACTGTGGGGCACCTCTTCAGTTTGCAGCCTCCTTGGAGCCCTGAGATCACAAAGAGAAAGCATCTGGGCTAGGCTGTGGCTCACAAACGCACAAAGTATTTTCCCCAATCTTGAATTATTGGATGCTTGTTCAAGGCCAGCATCTTTGTTTTCTTTTTGCCTAATGAGGGAAGAGGAACCACTTGAATGTGGGCAGGAGCTCGCAGACACAGATGTCATTGTTCCAAACAAAGCCTGGAGAAGACTTCAGGGGAGGGATGTTTGAACTGGTGCCAGGTGTGACCCCGAATGAGACCACAGTAGCTTCTCTGCCCTTGGAGCTTACAATGGAGCTCCAGTAACCAAAGCAGGGGTGAGGAGAGTAAGCAAAATAACTATAAAATATCGTAAGTACTGAGAAACAAATAGGTACTAAGAGGGAAAAGTAAAGTAGTGGAAAAGTCCCGTCAGGCTTCTCAGAAGAGGCGATGTTGAATAAGTTAGTTCCATCAGGGAGCATAGGGAAGAGGGTGTTGGGGTAGGTCCAGGAGCAAGAAAGGCCAAGGTGTGTTTGGGTGATGCCTATGAGCCACACATCATCTGGTGGGAAGTGACAGGAGAGTTGGCTGTGAATTGTCCTGGGAATAATCTTTAAATCACATTGTTTTTAAAGAACAGTTGCTTAAAAGTTTAGCTGTGATTCCGACCACTGTACAGGGTCTAGCTCTATTTATCCCGAGCTTTACCATTTGCCATTTTAAATGACATCAACTAGGGGACCTGGTTCTTGATTAGATTGTAGGACTCCCTTCCTTCACATTTTTTGTTGTCATTTTGCTGCCAAATCAAATTTTTTCTCTCTTTCTTAGTATTTTTTTTTTTGAGTCTCCAGATGGTCAAAAATAAATAAAATGATAAGCATGATTAAGGTATAAAATGTCACATATAGAGAGTTTATTTACTGATTAAGGTTGTTATTTTGTGTTTAAAACAATTCTTACCATTGAAAAATATTAATTCTATTTCACTTATCTTGGTGCCAGTGTTAATTAATGATCCCGAATTTCAGGATCCTGTGGAATTTGGGAAGTGACAATAACCAGCTGGAATTTTGGGGTTGACTTTGCCATGTAAACAAGTTGCAATCAGAAAAGTTGGTTAGAAGTGCCAATGCTTCGGACTAGGCCAGGGTTTCACTTAATTCACATTATCTATCTATCTATCTATCTATCTATCTATCTATCTATCTATCTATTTATGTTGTAAATAAACTGAGCTTCAGAAACACTTTCACACATTGGAAATGATTTTGTAATTGTTGATTGTTTTCTTCTTGAGTAGAGTATCATAGTACTTTCTTTTTTTGTTATTTGTTACTGTGGCAGTATTTTATATTTTTAACCCAAGGCAGTTGGCTTTCCAAAAATACTGGAAAAAATTCATGATGTAATCATTTTCGCCCACATCCAAAATTGTGGTAGATCTCCATTTTCACTCTGTTATTTATAGTTATGCTTTTTTATGTTAGCATTTGTAAATTATCTAAGTAGATCTTGAGAGGTGAGGTAGACTCTTTTCCCTTGAGTCATATAGTTATTTTGCTTGCATTATTTTAAGCCTTACTTGTTAAAATTTTAAAATATATTAGTGTATGTCTCTGGCCTGTGCATGACTCTGAGTCAACATTAGACAATAAGGAATTCTTTGTTTATATTAGTGTATTATTTACTTTTGCGTAGCTGTACCCCAAAATACCTTTAAAAATAGCTTAAAGGAGGAAAGATTTATTTAGGCTCACTATTTCAGAGGATTCAGTCTGTGGTCATCTAAGTCCCATGTTCTTGGGCAGAATATCATGGCACCTGGAGCATGTGATGAAGGGACTTCTTCATCTCATGTAGACAGGAGGTAGAGAATAAGAAAGGGAGTGGGAACCAAGTATAATCTTCAGAGGCATGCCCTCAGTGACAAACTTCCTCAAGTTTGGCCCCACTCGTAAAGTTTCTGAAATCCCCCTAAATAGTGCTACCAGCTGGAGATCAAGGGTGCAACATGTGAGCCTGTGGGGGACGTTTCATACTCAAATCATAGCAATTAGTTTGGAGATGCTTATTTGCCTCATGTCATTTATAAAGAAAAATGTATATTGTTATCAGTATGAATAGAAGTGTTTTAACTTTTTCTGCATATTTTTCTGCTATAGCTTGTCATTTTCTTTTGTATTTCTCAAGCTCTGAAGTAGGATGTATGTGTACAAGTGTGTTTATGCACAGAGTTTATAGAAATACTGCTTGTGGAGAGGTGTGATTTTCTTTCCATTGCCTCCTTTTGAGATATTCTTGTTAATCCTAAAAAACAGTAAAGAGAAGTTTCATCAAAACTCATTAAAATGGATTGTTAATATATAACCTAAAAACATTTAGATTGTTTTTCTGAGCGTGAAGAATTTTGAATTCACTGAAAATTACAGTCAGTGTTTTATGTAGACTTGGTAATTGTGTCACTCACCATTCTTAATTATCTTAGTACATATTTTATGTGACATAATATCCACACCCTTACCAGCTACAGCCTCTGCAGAGAATATAACACATAGCACCAAAGTAATAAAAATATAAGCTCTCGAGTGTGAAGCAAAGCCGAAACAAGCCATTTTTACATATAACTTAAGTTTAGGTTCTGTGTAGTAGGTTGATCCCTTACTTAACCTTTAATAAAATTGGATTCAAGGGTATTTATATATAAATAAAAAATAAAGTTAATTTCATTTCATACTTCCGTATGAGCAAGTGCCTTGTAATGCATTACAATGACATTTAAACTTCAGTATTAGTCCTATTGGCTGAAAAATTGCCATACATTTTAAGCAACTGTTTGTGAGGTTAGACATTGAATAGGTAAGTTTTTGCCATTTGGGAACATTATTGAGGTGATTATTGTTGAGATTGTGTGATAATATTCACTGATTATATCAGTCTATATTTGCTTGGCTTTTTATTTCCTATGATGTTACCTAGAAAATTATTTCCTCTTTTTACACAAAAATTTTGAAAATTAAATTTTGATAACCCCCCTGGACCCTCCAAATCCCATTAAAGGACTCTGTAGTTGTATGTGCATTCAGATGTGTTCAGGCTCCTTCTTAAACTACTGTTGAAGCTAGTACATTGTATATGAAGTTACATATCAAGGGTCAAAGTCTGGTTATAAATGTTTGGTGACATGATAGTAGTCTTGGGTCTGTTTGTCACATCTGACCAGTCATCAGTTGGTGCTCACAGCATACCGTGGTGGGACGTGTCAAGAGCTAAGGACTTCCACTCCTACCCCAACTTCCACAAGAAAGCAGCATTGTAAATCTACCACAGACATGTAAAAGTCTCTCATGCCACTTTGGGCTCTCTGAGGTCCTGAGTTCGATCCCCAGCAATGCAAAAAATGGGAGAAGGATGTGACAATCCACTCTTGAAGCAATCCTGAGACAATCAGCCATCAAAAACCCAACGAATAGCAGAGAAGCACTGACATGGTGCTGGGTGTGGCACAGTATCAGGGAGTGCTTTGGTTTGTTATACATAGGGTTGCTATGAGTAGGACCCAAGTTGACAGCACTTAACAACAACAACAAACAACAGAAGTGCCTACAGTCAGCCATGTACATTGTGAAATGTATGTCATGGCTATTTCTCTGGAATAATATAGAAGTTTCCATTAAAAAAGAGAAATATAGATTAAAATATACCAACTTAACAGCTGAACACTCCAAACTCTCATAAAACACTGTGGTCCTGCAAGGCTGTGTTCACCATCCCTACTTGGATGCTGGCACTTCCTTCCTTCTGCGTGCCCCAAAAACTTCTTTCCCATATCCTCCCTAGACTTGAACTTCTTCCTCTTTTTCCTCTAATGAAAATTCTTCCAAGATAGTTGCAGAGTTTCCATCTATGTATGGGCTGGGGTCTAGCATGGTCAGTAGAGCATAGTCCCTCCCCCAAATGGCAGAAGAACATGGAAGTCCACTCCCAAAACTATCCTGCAACAATCAGCCTTTGAAAACCATATGAGGGGCAATATGAGTCAGACTTGACTTGGTAGCGCCTTACGACAAACAACGTGTGGTGATTTTCCTGAACAAATCTACCCTAGTGAAATACTATTCTTCTAAAAAATAATTCATTCAACCCAAAGTTATACGAGATTTTGTCCATTCCAAAAAACACCATATAAATTATCAGATTAAATAAAAACATCCCTTCACTATAGGTTTTGACTGTTGAATAGATAATTGCCTCCCTCTATTAATGCAGCCTATAAAAAACATGTACACTCTCTTATTAATAAAAGCATATCATACTCCTCAAAGCAATGTGTGGATTTAATGCCAAAGTCACAATCATGCTTTTTACACAAATATAAAAACCCATCCTGAAACTCACATGGAATCCCAGTGGACCCCAAATGGTCAAGACAACCTTGAAAAGCACAAAGCTGAAGGATTCACACTTCCTGATTTCAAAACTTGCAACAAAATTACACTAATCAAAACAGAGAGGAAGGGGCTGCGGTGTAGCTAGGTGGTAGAGTATTTACTTGGCATAGGTAAGGACCTGGGTTCAATCTCTAGGACCATGACAAATAAACAGAGGTACTGGTATAAAGGCATACACAGAAACCAATAGAATAGAGATCCCAGAAATAAACCCTCATATACATTGTCAGGGGCTGGGATTTAGCTCAGTTGGTAGAGCACTGCGCTGCAGTCTCTGAGGTCCCAAGTTCAATTCCCAGCACCGCAAAAATGGGAGAAGGGCCTGGCAATCCACTCCCTAAGGCAATCCTGAGAACAGTCAGCCATTGAAAACCCTATGAGGGTCGCTATGAGTCGGATACCGACTCAACGGCACCTAACAACAACAACATACATTGTCAAGTGATTTTTATTATGATTATTAACTCATTAGTTGTACAGATTTCATGGGTTTAACTGTGATGTGTGTGTTTTTCCCCTGTGGTGCTAGGGATTGACCCAGGAGCTTGGCATATGGTAGGCATACCCAGCCTGTTTTTTATTTTTTATTTTTGAGACAAGATCTCACTAGGTTACACAGGCTGCCTCAGGCCTTGAATGTGTGACCTTCTTGCCTCAGCCTCCTGAGTTGCTGGGATTACAGGCATGTGCACCATGCCTGGCTTCACTGTAATATTTCCATATGTGAATATATTGTGCTTTAATCTTAACTACTCTCTCTAGTATGCTCTTTCCATCTCCTCTATCCGCCTCCTCCCTGCTTTTGCCTTTCCCATTCTGTAATAGTCCCTCTTCTATTTTCAGATCATCTTTTTTTGTTTATTTCACAAGTGAGAGATGTGTGTGATGATTAATCTTGATTGTTGAGTTGATTGGATTGAGAAGTGCCTAGATTAGTAAAGCACACCTCCAGGTGTGTCTGTGAGAATGTTTTCAGAGATAACTAAATCATGAGGGCTCTGACCTAATGAGTGGTTTAATCCATTGATGGATTCAAAATTTAAATATTGATAGGGAAATGTTAGAACTGTGGTAAGCAGAGTCTAGTTGAAGGGAGCACATCATGGGACCATATCCTTGGGGGCTATCTTTTGCCCTGACCTCTTCCGATTACTGTTACTCTCTGCTTCCTGGTTGTGATGATGTGAGCTGCTGCTTTCCATGATGCACTGAAACTTCTGAAACAATGAGCAAAATAAATGTTTTCTCTCTTAAGTTGTTTATATCAGGTAGTTTGTCACAGCAATGTAAATTCTGACGAATGCAATGTGTGATGCATGTCTTTCTGTGTCTGGCTTATTTCTCTTAACATTATAGCCTCCATCCATTGTCTTACAAATGAAATGAATTCATTCTTCTTTATGGCTGAATAATTCTCCATTGTGTGTGTAATATATATATGTGTGTGTGTGTGTGTGTGTGTGTGTGTGTGTGTGTGTATACGTATATTCCATTCATGTATTAATGGTACCTCAGCTGGTTCTATAGCTTGACTGTTGTGAAGAGTACTGCAGGAAACATGGGAATGCAGGTATGTCTTTTTGTATGCTGACTTCTTTTCCTTCAAGTATATACCCAGGAGTGGTATAACTGGATTATATGGTACATCTATATTTAGTTTTTTCAGGAACTTCCAATACTCATATTCATAATGACTGGACTAATTTATAGTTCTACCAAACAGTATAAGAACAGTGTTTTTTTTTTAATCCACATCCTCTCTAGCATTTGTTATTATGAGAAAATACTCACCATCTTTACCTATCAGGGAAATATAAATCAAAACTATATTGAGATTCCATCTCACCCCAGTCAGAATGGCTGTTATCAAATAAATAACAAATGCTGGTGAACTGATGTTAGTCAAAAATGCCAAATCCTTGTTGTTAGGTGCTGTCAAATCAAATCTGAACCACTGTGTTTCTTCTCATTTTAAATAGTGCAAGTCCACATAGAGGGAAAAAAGGAGGCTTTTCAATGATGATGCTGGGAAAACTGGTCATCCACATGCAAAAGAATAAAGTTGGACCCTTACCTAACAACATATACAAAAATTAAACCAAAATTTTTCAAAGACTTAAACAGAAGACCTACAACTAACTACAAAATTCTTAGACAAAAGAATAAGGAAAAGCTTTATGACATTGGATTTTTGAGGTAACTTTTTGGAAATGACATCAAAGTCACAGGCAACAAAAGACAAAATACACAAATTGGGCTTCATGAAAATATTTTTTAGATGTACATCAAAACACAATATTGTCAGGTGTGATGATGCCTACTTGTAATCCCAGTACTTGGGAGGCTAGGGTGGGAGGATCATTTGCACTTAGGAATTATAGAACAGCCTGGAAAACACAGTGAGACCTCATCTACAAAATAAAAGGATAGTATCAATATAATTAAAAGGCACCTTGCAGAAAGAAAATATTTGTAAGCGATACAGCTGATGAATGATTAATATTCTATATATATATATATATACATATGTATATATATGCCTGCAGCTGTAGCCCTGTGGCATCTGATCCCGTCAGATCTCGGAAGCTAAGCAGGGTCGGGCCTGGTTAGTACCTGGATGGGAGACTGCCTGGGAACACCAGAAGCTGTAGGCTTGGGAGAAGGACCTGGCAACCCCCTCCCAAAAATCAATCTGCCATTGAAAACCCTATGAACGGCAGAGAAGCACTGACAATCGTGTTTCCCCTGTTGTACAGAGGGTCGCTATGAGTCGGATACCAACTCGACGGCACCTAACAACAACAACAACATATATATATATATATATATGAATATGTGTATGTTGTTGTTGTTAGGTGCCATTGAGTCGGTATCCGACTCATAGCGACCCTCATAGGGTTTTCAATGGCTGTTTCAGGATTGCCTTGGGAGTGGATTGCCAGGCCCTTCTCCCATTTTTGTGGTGCTGGGAATTGAACTCGGGACCTCAGAGACTGCAGCGCAGCACTCTACCAACTGAGCTAAATCCCAGTCCTGAATATGTGTGTGCATATATATATATATATATATATATATATATATATATATATATATCATCTACACATATATACATATATATATGCGCATGCATGCCAGGATTTAGCTCAGTTGGTAGAGTGCTGCTCTGTATTCTCTGAGAACCCAAATTTGATCCCCAGCATTGCAAAAATGAGAGAAGGACATGCAGTCCACTCCCAACACAATCCTGAAACAATCAGCCATTGAAAACCCTATGACAGTCTCTATGAGCCAGACCCGACTTGACAGCACCTAACAACAATGATATAGATATGTAAAACTCAGAAACAGCAAAACATACCACCCAACTGAAAAATGGGCAAAGCAAGCAATTTGAATAGACATTTCTCCAAAGAAGATACACAAGTGACCCATAAACTCCTTAAAAGAAGCTGTATATCACTGTTCATTAGGAAAATGTAAATCAAAACTATAATCAGATACTACCTCACATTAGGACTCCATTAGGAGTCTACCTACTACCAAAAAAGTTAACAAACCTCAAAAAATAACAAATATTGGGAAGAATGTGAAGTTGGAAGCTTTGTATGCTGCCAATGGGAGTGTAAAATAGTATGGTCTCTATGGGAAACAATATGATAGTTCCTCAAAAACAATTAAAATTAGAAATCCCATATGATCCAACAGTTTCATGTCTGGGTATATTCCCCCTATGAACTAAAGACAAGAACTCAGACATTTATGCACATTCATTTTTATAGCAAGATTATTCATAATAACTAGAACACGAAAGCAACTCAAGTGCCCAAGTGCATGTGAACAGGTGAATGAATAAGCAACTATATATATATATGTATGTATGTATGTATGTATGTATGTATGTATGGGCTGGTATTTAGCTCAGTTGGTAGAGCGCTGCGCTGCAGTCTCTGAGGTCCCGAGTTCAATTCCCAGTATTGCAAAAATGGGGAGAAGGGCCTGGCAATCCACTCCCAAGGCAATCCCGAAATGGTCAGCCATTGAAAACCCTATGAGGGTCGCTATGAGTCAGATACCGACGCGACGGCACCTAACAACAACAACAATACACACACACACACACACACACACACACACACACACACACACGTATGTTGAAGTATTATTCAGTTTTATAAAAGGAAGGGAATTTTGACATAGGCTACAACATAGATGAACCTCGAAGACAATTGTGTGAAGTGGAATAAGGCAGTCCTCACCCATGCAAAAAATACTGTGCACTCATATACATGAATACTTAGAGTAGTGAAAATGTAACAATAAATAGAATGGTAGTTGACAGGGGCTATGGAGAACAAAAACACAAAGTAAAAATGAAAAAAGAAACAAAAAAGAAATAATGTGTATCATATTAGCACTACTCCATCATGGTACCTAAGTTGAAAAAGGAAAATTCCTGGAGGTATCAGGGCTTTTAACCCAAAGAGAATGGTTCTCATGATAGAATTTGAGTCCCATGAAAGAGATAAATGACCTGTTTCTCATATACCTCCCAATGTTCCTAAACCATGTCACATTATTGATTATTCGAGCAATATTCAATGTATTTTTACAATAGGGAACAATTGTACATGTTATGTATTGTAAAGACCATGGGCTTTCAAAGAGTGAGGTAAATTGGCATTTGAGTCCCCACCCTAGCCCCTACTACACATGTAACCTTGAGTCTGGGACTTAACCCCCCAAATGTCTGTTGTTTCTTCTTTTTAAAGAGGAGATCATAGTAATGTCTTCCATGCAAATTTGTTGGGACTCCTTGGAATCAACATATGCAAAGCTCTTGCAGCAATACTTGACACACAGTACATGCTCAATAAACAATAGATAATATAATTATGATGAAAATCATGATAAGGATTATTAGTCTGGCATCCTTAATAAAACCTAGCTGGCATCCTTAATAAAACCTTAGCTTGATGCAGTGGTGCCTGCCTGTATTCTCAGCTACTTGGGAGGCTGAGGCAGGAGGATTTCACATTCAAGGCCAGGGACAGTCTGTGCTACCTAGAGAGACCTTGTCTTGAAAAGAAAAAAAATTCAAAAGGGCTCAGGATGTGGCTCAGTAGTGGAGTATTTACCTAGCATTCATGAGGCCCTGTATTCAACTCCAGTACTGAAAATTTTAAAAAGAAAGACAGAAAAATAAATAGAAGGAAAGAAAAAGAAAAAGTTTTAATGGTATCTAAAAATTCTAATTTCTTTTTCAGTACTCTAAGTAAATTAGTTTCTTGGCTTATTTAAAATCTTAAGCTTCTTATTATTTATTTTTTTATCATTATGAAAGAACACTGATGTTTATGAGTGTGGTCCCTAGAACAGAAGCATCATCATTTCCTAAGAACTTGTTAGAAATATAAACTCTTTAGCTGAGCGCCATGGTGAATACCTGTAATCCCAGCAGTTTAGGAGACTGAGGCACAAGGATCATGAGTTTGAGTCCAGAGGCAGCCAGTGAGACCATGTCTCAAAATAAAAAATAAGAAAGGGGCAGCAGATACAGCCCAGTGTTTAAGCACTTGCCCAGCAAGCACGAGGCCCGGGGTTCAAGCCTGAGTACTGGAAAAATAAGTGCATACTCTCAGACCTCACCCAAGACCCAAGAAATCAGAACTCTGGATGAGTGGCAAGTCCTTCAGACCATTCTGATGCTTACTGGAGATCGTGCTCCCGGCATTTGGACCATTCATGATCCCATTAGCAAAAATAACCACTGTTAAAATTATAAGTTTATTCTATTCTAACTGTATTTCTTTTCTCTATTCATATGCATATATACCTATGTGTATATTCTAGTCGTTTTTCTATACATCTGCATATATATGCTTTTAAAAAACTGTGATCAAGTTATAAATATCATACACTACTTTTCAGTCTTCACTATACTATGTCATGACCATTACCCCATTGTCATTCAATTTTATTTGAAAACCTTTTTAATGATGTGACTACCTATTATACCATCTATGAGTATCTCATAATTTATTAACCAACTCATTTGAGTTGTTTCCAGTTGGCCAAGAAGAACATAAGCAACACTAGACTGAAAATTTAGAGTTATAAATCATGGGGAATGTCTATGCTTATTTCCTCAGCATAAATTTATTACTGGGATGAAATTACTGGATCAAATAGTATGAGCATTTTATAGCTCTTAATATATTGTCAATTCGCCTTTCAGGGAAGAGGTACCAGTTTGGACTCTAAGCAGCAATGTAGAGAAAGTGTCCAATACTTGAACCCTGGTCACCTCCAAGAATTACTTCTTTTGGGTTTATCCGCCTTCATAGGAGAACATACATGCATTGTAAGTGAGGAAGATTTATAGCTTGGTCTCAATAACCTGATATTTTCTAGTCATTGTGTCAACCTGCACTTGTATATTCACAGAGTATATGTCAGTTGCAGGCTTAGATCTTCTCTTAATTATAGATGTTAGCGTTTAATATTTTTTAAAGTTTATTCTCCCAATACTACTTGCCCTCACCTAACATAGACTTTACAGTTTTGTTGGAAGCTTGTGGTAGCTCTTGCCAAGGAGTGTGATGGACCAAAAATAACCCGGCAGTATGGACAGAAAGGTGAGCCCTGCCCCTTAAACTTTAGGGATTAACCAAGGAGTAGGACAGTGGTCCCCAAACAATAGCTAGAGCAAGCACAGTGGCCCCCAAACAATGGCACCAGTGACTGGTTTCGTGGAAGATAGTTTTTCCAAGAATGGGTGATCTGACTGGAAGCAGAGTTTAGGCAGTAATGCGAGCAATGGGGAGCGGTTGTAAATACTGAGCACTGTAAATACAGACCAAGTTTTGCTCACTAACCCATTGCTCACCTTCTGCTGTGTGGCCTAGTTCCTAGGGGTGGAGATCTCTGGACTAGAGGACTTTCTAGAAAGAGAAATACAAATGCTTCCTGTCTTCAGTATCACAAAGCAATTAAATAATACTGTTAATACTACGTCTTGCTGCTGGGGGAATTTTTGAAGTGGTCTGAGGTAGAGTATTAAGTTAATGCTAAACTAGCTGAAAAAATGTTTTATCATTAAGGTGGCAATCCTATATATGTTTAATTTAAATAGCTGTGATGAAGACTGGTTTGTGATAACTATTGATTCTATAAAAAGTAGTGATTCTAAACTTACTCTGTGAACATCCAGTTTTTTGTTAGTTTATGTTGCAGTAATCAGTGACTTCTCCCCGGGGTCTCCAAGGTACCTGAGGCTTCTTTGGTGCTGACATTTTTTATTTCCCAAAAGGTTGGAAGGATGTCCTCAACAGCCCCATGAGGTGGGGAACGTGAGGGAAGTGAGGGCCATAGTGAGGAAGAGGAGTAACCCGGTGCTCTTGGGGAACCCACCCACTGGGGTGCAATGGACTGCTGTTTAGAAATCTCAGTCCTGCAGAAAATGAACTCACTGTCCTAAGTTGTACCTTTGCCCGACTTTTGATCACAGGCCTTTGAGACTTTTATGCACAGTGCCCTTCCTCAGAAGAGTGCCCTCATTCAAAGTTTACATTCAAGCTCAGGAGGTTATGAACTACTTGAGAGAAATATTATCCAACTATACATTTTCTCTCCTTTGCAGTTTTTACTTAAACTAGTAGTGAAAATAATATGTTTCCATGAGCTTTCCAGCCATAGGACCCTTTTTTTTTCCTTTATTTTTTTTTATTGGAAATTTTTAATGTACACCTTAATGTGATCCATTCTGACATGCTTTTCATTGTGGCATTTCCATACATGCATTTTGATGTACATTATTCATATAGGTTCCCCCTTACCCTCTTGTATGCTTCCTCCCCACCCTCCCCATCTAAGTCTTCTCTATCATTTACTTGGTAATATTTTTCTATATGTATAGGACCCTTTCGTATGCACTCTTTGGCCCCTATCTACAATCCTGTCCATTGGATACTATTATCCACACTTGGCAGATGAGGAAACTGAAGCTTAGCAGAACAGTCTCCTGGTCACAAAGTCAATGAATGGTACGTGTGATCAGGAGCCAGGACCATTGACTATTTTTCTATGCCACATCGCATTCCGTGGACAATAGGAGGGAAATTTGGCAAGCAAAAAAAAGATTGCCTCCCACATTTAGAAGAATGATAGGGAAATCCTAAACGAATGCCAGGTTTAAACATGAATTATTTATTAGCAGCCATATCCACTTGCAAAATAAAACCATTGTGGTGTGTGTGGGGGATGCTCACTCGCTGTTTCTGGTTAGTCATATTTAAAAGTGACTTAGTGCTCCTTCTATGCCATCTCACCCTGGCCCACAGATATCAAATGGCCAAGCAGAGCATCAGATGCAAACAATGTAAAATGCTGTTTTTCTTTATTGAGCGAAGGACTTTTGGACCTATTTGCGCCAGCACACACATAAATCAGGTGCTGCGTTTGTTGGAGTCATTTGGCAGGGTGGTTTTGCTTTTGTTTTTTTTAATCTTTTTTTATTTAAATTACACTCTTCCCTGACTAGATCAGGAGAGTTACAGTTTATTTTAGCATGTGTCATAAAGCAGCAGTGCATTGCATGCATTAAGTGAACAAAATGCCTGTTTTAAAAATGGGTTGCCAGAAAGGCTAAGCAGGCAATTGCCAGAATGACAGGGTGGCCTTGCCTTCCCCGCAGAATAAATTTGAGAGGTGGCAGGAGACTTCACAGCTTACTTTCATTGCACTGATGATGCACAGAAAGAGGCACAACCTCAGACCTGGATTCTCAATGCATTGAGGCCTTGATAGACTGTCATCTTTAATGCAGACAGAAGAGAACAGGCCACTGGTGTGAATGGTCACTGCCACAGGATAATGCCATTTTAAATAAGATGTACTTCTTTGTACGAACGGGTGTGCACCATGTCTTAAATTTGTTTCTGACAAATTCCCTTTCAATGTACTTTAATCTTTACATTGTTAATCTTCTTTTAGTTATAAAAATTGTCTATGCTGTAACAACATGTTATTCTTGAAAGCGAAAATTAATAGTTTGCCCTTTGTCTTACTGGTTCAAATCCCTGCCTCACCTTAATTTCCCCTTGTTGAGGAAATCAACATAAACAACTTGCTATGTATCTTTTTCTTCTTTTACTTATTCTCATAAGCACTTATTCATCTCTACCATAGGATATTTTTCTTCTGTCTCTTCAAAAATTCTGATCATACAAAACTTAGTATACTCTTAATTTTTTCAAAAATTATAGTGTAAATCTCTTTCCAGGTCAGGCCATACAAAAAAAGTATTTTAATAACTGAATAGCATTTCCCAGTGTGGTTGTGAAACACACTCTTCTGGTTAGCATCTGGTAATGAACACTCTAGTAGTTTCTGGTGTTTAATTACTGCAAATATTTACTATTATAATATAAACATCATTTTGTAGACTTTATCATCATTTTCCATTCAGTAAAAAAAAAAGAAGTGGAAAAAATTAGGAAATTTCCATAGCCAGCCATTATCTGTAATCACACATTTTTATCGTTAATAGCATAATAAAAGTTATAGAGATTTTTGTGTAGACTGTCTCTTTATATATGGAGCAGCACTAAATGCAGCTTTTATTTTGTGTTGGAGTCGATTGTGGTTAACTTCTGTGTGGGGATTCACTACGGAGCGGAGGTGATCTTTCAGCTGTCACAATGTCTCATCTAGATCCTTTCATGAGCAAATCAATAACCTGGGTTGGGACAAATCTAGTTTAGTAATGATAGACTACCCAATCAGCTATGGTTTTTTAGTTTTGCCTTGTTAGGCCACTGTCTTAGCTTTTTATGAGTGAGGGAGAGAACCTGGCCTTTAAAGCGCATCCATTTAAATGCTCTCTGTGGCATGATTTGGAAATTAGGGAGGAACTGCTGCTTTGATGACGTGAAAAATTTGCCCAGCTCTCCCCCTCAGTTGCTTACTGTGTGATAAATGATGCTCCTGGCCACATGTTTCAGGATTTTGAGTACTCAGGAAGAATTCTTACGGTGTGATTATGGAAACAAGCCATTTCCATAAGTGAAAATGAGCATGCTTATTAATGGGGCCTCAGTTGCCTATTGCATTCAATCACATTTATAACCAGCAAGGAGAATGATTGTTTTGCATGATTTAATGTTTATACAATTACCATTGCACGGCCAAGCTTGCTGTACCAGAGGCTTAGGAAAGAAGCATATGTGGTTCTTTCGCAGGTAATAAAATGGAAAATCCAATTTGCAATTGCAGAATAAGCCTCTGAGTGATATATGATCTTCATAGCAGCATCGGTCAGAGGGTCACCGCTAATCACGGTGCTGCCTGGCTTCCCTAGTGGCCTGCGCCTCCCAACAGAGAAATGAGCGAAGCAAGTCTGTGTCTGGGAGCCAGCCAGCGTGTCTGTAGATGCACCACTTTCGAGCTTATTAGATCCTCTTTGTCACAGTGCTTAATCCTGCTGCCTGATCCTTGTTAGAACACCACCGGAGCGCCGCTCAGCCTTCTAATAAAGGGAATGGGTGAGGGCGCCTCGCTGGACGCACTGAAGCGTGCGGCGTTAGGGCAATTGCGGGCTGACTGACAGCGGGGTGAGATGCTTCCTGCATGTTATTACTGAAAAGGGAACCTACCCCAGACGGCTGACAGACGAGCTTTGCTGAGGCAATGGGAACTTGCTGCTAGGCCAATAGGAGATGGGTGTCATCTTTTCATACAGTATCATGGCCTAGCTTTACTCTAATTATATTAACTTTTTGGAAATTGCTGCATACCGGCCTGGCACAAAGAGGGGTAAGGGAACCCAGAGACGAGTCGCTTGCTGGGAGGATTACAGCTGCACAGAAGCAGGGCTTGTGTTATCCACTGGTGACATTAAGTTGAAAACAAAAGAAGCTTATCCTGTCTTGCCAAGCCCCTGTCAGAACGCCGAAGAGCCATTGCTCAGTTAGATTCCTGTGTAGCTGCTGTCCTGGTCGTAGGTAATTGTTTCTTCCTTTAAGGTAAAAGAGGGAACAGCATCAAATGAGAAAGTATTGTTTTCTATACACTCCCCCACCCCATGACCCTGAATCATTCTTTTCTCTTAGGCTCCCCAGGTCATGGAGCTCCATGAAGCACCTATGAACGTGACTTAGTACCCTAGTTTGATACTAAAGTAAAACAAGAGTGGGATGGGGTAACCCAGACCCCTCATTCACCTGAGAACAGTCAGATGGGTTTAAGTGATGTAAATGAGCTGGTGTGGTGGCACATGCTTGTGATCCCGGCACCTCAGGAGGCAGAGGCAGGAGGATTGGGAGTTTGAGGCTGGAGGCAGCTTGTGTAACTTAATGAGACCCTGACACAAAATAAAAAATGTATTTAAGTGCAGCCCCAGCTGTGGAGCACTTGTAAGGCCCTGGGTTCAACACTCCCCCGCCCTCCCCAGTATTACCAAAAAAAAAAAAAAAAAAAAACCCAGAAAGAAAGAAGGAAAATGAAGAAGCTCATGGATAGCCCATAGTCTTCTCTGTCTTCTTCAACTTGCAAACATCAGTGTGAGGCTCCTTTCCCTGAAGGGAGTGTGCCCAGCGAGCATCCAGCATCTCCTGTGTGCTCCAGTTAGCAGACGTCATTAGCAATCCTCTCTGCCTCTGCTGTCTCCACTGACAGCACTAAATAGAGACATCACTTGGGATTGACAGATCCCCCGGAGGCTGCAGACTTCAGACAGAAGGGCATGGCTAACCTTTCTTGGCATTATTCCCCTAGGTCTGTCTTTCATGTGTGGCAATCAGGGAGCATAGAACTTTACTACATTATTTTCAGAGGATTACCTTTAAAAAGATAGAAGGCTTTGTATGAAGCTATTAAGTAGTTAACAGGAGGCTGTGCACATGCTATAGTGGGCTTGTAGGTTGTTGGTAGCAGGATGCAGATTCTTCTTCACTATAGAGATATGTACCTGTGCCTTGTGTTCAACGATGGTCCACTAAAATCTGCTTATTAGCTCATTTCATACCCATACTTTTAAATTATTGGGGCAAGCCTTGGAACATGGCAGCAGGGAGCTTGTGATGTAGCCTGGAGAAAGAAGAGACTCTCTTGCCCTCATTGTCCTATGTCAGTCATCCCAGAGAAATTTTGGAATAACTGAGGCTTATCTGTGATATCTTTCCCAGACCCTTACCTTGGGCCACGTTTCTCTGACACTGAAGGCCCTGAAAACACAATGTGATCAGAAATGCTCTGGGCTCCAGGAATAGCTTCCTTCCCTCTTCCTGTACTTCTCTGCAAAGTAAAAGAAAACAAAAAAACAAAAACCCCAAAAAACAAAAACAAAAATCCCTCATGTTCCCACCATCCCCATCTGAAACATATGTTAAGGGAAAGCACTGCAGTTAATTCATAGAACATGTGATTGATGGAAAATCCTAGAATACTTGTTCAAGAAAACAGAATTCTACCAACTAGAAATTGAGGCTGCATTTCTCAATAGAATGTGTAATGTTGGGGGATATGAAAAGTCTAGAGATCTAGGGCAGAGTACCCACTAACAGAAGAAGCCCCTTTGCTTGGGAATCCGTTCACATCCTGAGTCCTCAAGTTTATAATTTATGATTTCAATGGTTTCTTGTTTCTTTCTCGTCCATTTTGGAAAACGCATATTTTCCCAAGGGTCTCTGCTATGTGTTTCATGCACAATTCATTGCTGAGTCAGTGGCAGGGGTTAGATGCAGGAAGATGAAAATATGTAAGCATAGGTTATTTCTTAGGTGAATGTTTTAAGAGAAGTTTGTTAACCTGAAGCACCTCTACCCCCAACCTTTTAGTGGATCACTGTACATAGCTACTCTTTCCTGGTACCTGGGCCCTTCCCTTGGTGGCTATATGTATCCTGAGGACAGTGGACAGTGTATACATTGTGCATGGAAAATGTGACACTACAGAAATACAGACTTGTCTTTAAATGGTTGACTTCTTACCAGAAATTTATATTATCTTCACTTTTTGGAAAAGGGAAAATTGGAGAAAAGTAGTGGGGGAGTGGTAAACATACCATAAACTAGATCCTAAGGGGAAATAAGAACTACAGAAGAATGTAAGCAAGAGATCAGTTTCTCTTGGGAAGCTAAAATACCCCTCCCCCAAGTAAAGGTAAAAACTAGAAAGATTAATGACAACTTGTAGTCGGTAGGATCAGTCCTAAGTAAGGTACTCAACTAAGTAGAATATGTGCAACTCGGATGTTCATTCAACCAGGCAGCTTTCTGAATCAAGCTCATGAGTTTGACTTGAAGTGACTTAATATTTGACTAATGATGAGGACATTGACAGGACTGATAATCTTGGAGAGAAATGTATCTACTTCTTTTTGCACTTAACACCAACAAATCCTCAGTGTCTTTGGAAAGATCATGATGAATTTTTCTTTTCATATTTAGTGTTATTGGTTTTCTTTAAAAGAATTTTGTAAAATTGTAATCATTTGTCCTCCATTTTTCTGAATCGTTACAAAAAGAGGGAAGATTCAAAATGTCTATTGTTTTAAGAAGAAATATGATGTCATCTTCCTACTAAAAATTTTCATTTATCCTTTCATTCCTAAGGCTCAGATCAGCTAGGAGATGATTTGTGTCATGGTGTCCTTCCACCCCAGAATATGTTTCCATTATCCTGACTATCAGTTATGACAATATAGGCTGTAGAGCTTCAGAAAAGGACAAACATGTTACTTGGATTGTGCCTTGGGAGGAATCGTTTCTGAGTGTCTGTGTTCAAAAAACCCTGCCCTGGTAGTCCAGAAGTCTGAAAATGGACTTGCTCAGTAGAACTTTCAGGGAAGAGTCTGCAGCGAATCTGTTGGCAATAAAGCCCCATACCTCTCTGCTGTATAACTTCTCTGTCCCTGTCTCTGTCTGTCATAGGTGAGCGCAATAAAAGAAGTTCTTTCATATGTTTCCTTTTCTATTTTTGAATATACCAAAAGGAAAAAAAGAGTGTGTTGATAATAACATGTGATATCCAGAGGAGATGCTGCTTACTGGTGTTTATGCTACCATCGTTAACCCATCTTTATTGATCTAGGTGGGTGTGTAAGCTGATTGTTTCACCTGTAGAAAGAACAAGGTTTTGAGGCAAGTCCCCATGCTGACATTTCCTAATGTTAGACATATTAGTTAATTACACTGTTTCCATTACTTTACCTATAAAGTTACGTTAATCACTAACATTAGGGATTGCTGCAGAATTAAATGGGGGAAATGGTTGTGAAAAACAATTTGTAAACTGATGGTTGTTGTTGTTAGGTGCCAACAACTTGAGTCTGGCTCATAGCAACCCTATGTACAAAAGAACAAAACACTCTCCGACACTGTGCCATGCACACAATCTTTTTTATGTTTAAGTCCATTGTTGTAGTCACTGTGTCAATCCATCTAGTTGAGGGTCTTCCTTTTATTCATTGACCAATCCATCTAGTTGAGGGTCTTCCTTTTATTCATTGACCCACCACTCTCCCAAACATGATATCCTCAAGGGATTGGTGTCTCCTGACATGTCCAAAATATGTGAGATGCAGTCTAGCCATCCTTGCTTCCAAGGAACACTCTGGTTGCACTTCTTCTGGGACGGATCTATTGATTATTTTGTCAGTCCATAGTATAGTCAATATTTGTCTCCAGCACCATAATTCAAAAACATCAGTTCTTCTCCTGTCTCCCTTACTCAGTGTCTTGCCTTTGCCATACAGATGTTAGCCTGTGTTATGAGATTCACTGAGATGTGCTTATGTTGCTTGGGTAACACAATAATAATTTTACTTAGGTATATTCTTATTTTACTTCCCATATGTGCTTCTTTGCTGGATTAAAAAAAAAAAGTGGCGTTGATCTGATTGGGCTTAGATCCTCTAGGACAAATAAAGATGCACCTTGACATTATCCACATAGAATTTCAGTAGATTTTAATATGGTATAATTACTTCTCTTAATCTTGAACAAGTCTTTATAGTCTCTGTAGCAAGTTTCTAGAAAAATAAAAGGCATATGCTTCATTGGAAAGAATTCCTTCTATGTTTGCTTCTTTTCTTCTTTTTCTCCACTTCCTCTCCCACCTCCCCTTACTCTTTTCTTCTTTCATTTGGTCTTAACTTCTTGAACCCAGGTGTTTTTACTTACATTGCTTGTGTACTACTGCTGAATTGGGTAAGAAATTTTTTGAAAGAGCAAATAACCTTCCAGGTACCTAAGATTGTGTTGAAGGTCTGAACAGGACTTCTTAGCTGTGATCTGTTGGATGAGATGACTTTCAGCTTTTTTCTTTTATCTTCCTTTCATCTTTTCAGGAAACTTGGACTTAACTGGTCAGAAGCAAGTCTTCAAAGCAGAGAACAATCCCTGGGTTACCCCAATAGCTGACCAGTTCCAGCTTGGCGTTTCCCATGTTTTTGAATACATCCGTTCTGAGACATACAAGTAGTAAGTAGACTATGATTTTCTAAATAATAAATTGTGATTTTTATGATATTTATAAAAAATTATTTTGTGAAATTATCATATGACATTTTCCTGTTGGTGGCAGTTAACACATAGCATTTTTAAATGTTTTAATAAGAACTACTTATAGTAATTGTCTCTGGGTATAGACTATTTTTACTTGACATTTTCCTGGACCAATTTTGTTTAGAGAATTTGTAAGGTATTAAATCAATTGAATATTCGTGACACTTAAGGAAATTCACCAGACACATTAAGATCAGAACACATCTTATTATTCTGTGAATGCAAAGAATTACAAGTGTTATGAAAAAAATCATTAAGCAGTTTATTTGTTAAATCAGTAGAAAATAATAGGAAAGCATCATTCTATTATTTAGAAGGTTTTACCCTAGTGAGATGGCAATCTCAGAGAAAGAAAAGACAAAAAGAGGAGAGGGATCAACCAGCTTAAAATCATAGCATCAGAATATCTCAAGTCTTCAATTCAGGCTAAGGGAGACAGTGGGAACCACCCTAAACTGTAGCTATTTCCCACCACTTTTTTCCTCCATGTTTCAGAGTTGGAAGGAATTCTGCCATCTCCTGCCTGTTACTGTTCCATCTTTTGTTATTATTTTCCCAGTTTATCCCAGTTCTTTACCTCCAAAGCAGTCATTTATTCCAATATTTGACTGATCCCTAAGGCTGAAATCCAGTTTACTTTTAAACATCTACAAAAAGAAATTTGAAAAAAATCCACCAATTTTTAATCTATTTAATCTATTTAATCCACCAGCTTTTAATCTATTTCTGTGTTCAGTACCAACATTTTACAGTTTAACACCCCAAC
This sequence comes from Pedetes capensis, assembly GCA_007922755.1. Classification (NCBI taxonomy): domain Eukaryota; kingdom Metazoa; phylum Chordata; class Mammalia; order Rodentia; family Pedetidae; genus Pedetes; species Pedetes capensis. The sequence goes on along the minus strand of VMDO01010696.1, from coordinate 15,494 downwards.
TATTAGAGAAGAGTTAGAGAATCATTACAGGTCACATTCAGTTAAGAGTCTCTTGTTTCCTTTTTTTGGAATCAGATCAGTTCTTACTGAATCTGTACTGGATCAGTGGGTCTGGATGGAATGATAGGACAGAACCTCTGTGTATAAATGGCTAGCTATGGTTCTGCAGTCCTCCAATGAGAACACCATGAAGAACAATGATGTTAAAACTAAAATCAGTAAAAAAGCTAGGGATAAGGCTCAGTCATGGAGAACCTGAGTAGAATGTGGGAGGTCCTGGTTCAATCCCCAACACTGCCTGCAGAACAAAACAAACAAAAAACCACTAAAAAACCTAAATACACTAAAATTGCCAAAATAATAGCATGCTCTCATAGACAAAAGAAATTTAAAGCATGGTTAGATTGTTTTTAGACATTTCTGATACATCTTAAAAAGAATAAAATAAGTATAAGATATGTGTAATTGTTTTATGAACCATATAGGCATGTGCAATTATTACAGATTTTTTTTAAATGCAAATATAGCTCAGTCTACAAATTAGTTAATGAAAATGTGTGAAAAGATAATTGCAAGTTAGCAGATTATTGTTCATTTTGTTCCTCTTATTAATTATTGCTATGATGAGTTTTTTAGATAAGACTGATTTTTTATTACTAAATATAAAACTATGCAGAACTTTTAGGATTATCCTTTTAAATCCTTTTGTATATGACAGTAAACATAAAAATATATATAAACAAACTTCTATTAGTCCAAAATTAGAAGAAGTTCTATTTATTATTCTGGTTAACAATTTTTTAATTGATCATAGGTTATGATTTACAGATTAGAATACATTGCATATTGAAAGTGCTTCTAACTATAAATATTTATAAAGATTAATTTGTGAGTTTATGGACTTTGCAGTACCTCAGAGTCATTATTAAGCAATTGTTGTTAGGTGCTGTCAAGTAGGGTCCAACTCATGGCAACTCTCATAGGGATTTCAATGGCTGATTGTTTCGGGATTGCTTCAGGAGTGGATTGCCATGTCCTTCTCCCATTTTTGCTGAGCTAGGAATCAAACCTGTTTCCCCAGTGCGGAGCAGCACTCTACCAACTGACCTAAACCCCAAACCCATTAAGCAATTAATCACCATTGTGAACTTTACAAATGTTTTCTGTTTACCCAGGATAAAGGAGAGGTTTGGTGCTTTGGTTGAGTTGTTTAGCAGTTATTTGAAAGGGAATGTATGCCTCAACATTTAAATCAGTAATATATTTGATACATATTCTATATCCATTATTGTCATCCTGCTTTTGAGAGTTGTCACAACCTGAAGAATTTGCCCCCTGTAAACTTCCTTTTTCTGTTTGATTTACCACGGAGTGCTGTATTTCATTCTCTACAGTTAGATCAACATTGGAAAGTTTAAATCAGCGTACATCACCATTGCCATCTTTCTAGGGGGAACACCAGTACCCATGTGTGGCTTTTAGGGGCATCTACTCAAGACTGATAGAGAATATACTTGGCATGAGCCCCTGGGAGCAGGGTTGTTCTATGGCCTCTCCCTCTTACCCTGCTTGGGAAGGAAAGGAATGTTGATAATCCCTCTATTTCATTTTTCTCTCCTTTTCCTGGCCTCCTATAATAGCAATTATTCCTTCTCCATCATAATAGCCCATACTGTGAACTGTTAGCTAAATAAGACAGTAATTCAGATCCAAGTCTTTTAAAAAAAAATACCTGCACAAAAATGCCACTATTGTGTTTCACCAGATTAATATACAGTGAATTTTAAAATTGAAGGTCCTTCTAAAGGTCCTTCTGATGGCCGTATTCATGTAAAGATGAATAGATGGATATTAGTAAATCCTCAGGTAATTACAGCCCAACTTAATTCTTTCATTGTTTTAAGCAGCCATTCATATTCAGAGGATTTTTAGTATCCTTCTCAACTATCATAAAAAATATTATTATTAGCAGGGACTTGGTTAATTTTTTTACAATTTTTCCATGTGACAACCTTCAGGGAAGGCAATTTATTCATAGCACTCTTTTTTTCTTTTTTCTTTTTTTTTTTTTTGCAAAGCAAGTATCACATTCAACACCTTGGTTTTAGATCCTTACTTTTAAAGCTTGTAGTCCCTAATAGTCAGTTCTATGTCTCTTTTCATTTAACCTGCATATACTCCTTCAATAAAAAATCATTTTATATTTTGATATGTAAATATTAACATGTGTATATATTTACATATGTATAGCTCTTAAAAATATATGCCCACATGTATACATATCTTTGCCATGAAAACATAATTTTGTTTTGGCATTCGAAATGCCAGGGAGCCGCCTTTTTTTTCTTTCTTTTCTAACCAATTAACTTATTACCTAAATGAGAGCATTTGATTAATAGGGAAGTTACCAGAATGTTTCATTTTCATGCACATCTGTGGGCAGCTTTTACAATGATGCCCATGCTGGTGTTCTAAGCACATCCTTGAGGCCTGTCGAGTGTAAGGCAGCAATAGCAGAAAAGATAGATCATCTGATTTATAGACACTAATGGACTGCGAGAGGAGACATGGATGCTTGAAATGAAGGGCAAGTTCCGCACTTAGGAGGAACTGAAATACTTGGAGATGATTTGACTTGATGCAGATAGGAACTTGTTCTGTGAGGTAGAAGATGTGGCCCATATGTTGCTGAGTTGTGGTTTCTCAAATACGTTCTTTGGGCTACATCATGTCCTCCTTGCCATTTCTCAGGTGGAGATGGCTCTTTGCTCACCTGTCTTCTTTCCACAGAGGGAACATACTGACTAAAGATATTGCCTTACACACTTAAGTTAGTCCTTCTGTTGAATTAAAATAACATTCTGGGTCTGGTTGTTGGGGATTCCGTCCTATGAACATGTTAGCATTTTCACGTTGTTGAATTACACACTCATCTTTTAACTCCTTATTTGATGGTGGCCATTTCCTGTTTGACCTCTTTTATTTCTGTGAAGCAGAATTATTATGGACTAGTTGCTGCTTGCTAGTTTTCCAGAAGGTAGATTCTTCCCCCTGCCCTGGGAAGGGCAGTGGGGTTGAAGTCAGGGTACTTGACAAGATCCATTGTGAAGGGATGAATTTACCACTTTTCACATTTCCATTCAGAAATATAGGTAGCAAGATCACAGCCATTTTAAAAGCTGATAAGTTAACTCTCATTAACCAAAGAAGAGGTTTGACACATGCTAGGCAATAATTGTGCTGGTTGAAAGAGGCATTTGGAAAACAACCATCCCCATAAAGGCTGCAATTCCCAAAGCATGGCAAACCCACAACCTCATTTCCAGCCTGGAATAACTCAAAAGACACTCCTTCCTCATTCTTCCTATCTTGTGGCTTTCTTTTCTCTCTAGAGAAAGGTCCCCCACTCTCTTGGTTTTATGTTTTTGTTTTTTTATCCTTAATGAAAATTGGGCCTACTGTTACTCACATTAGTTAATGAAAATATTTTAACAAAAAAATGCTTGGTGAATGGTAGACAACAATGAGAAACACTGAGAATTTCTTTCTACTCCAAATCTAGCAAAATCAATCATAGTGCTTGATTTGTAAGGAAGAATTCTTTTATCTGATGGGTATTGTTTCTCAAAGTTGTTTTATTGATGGAATTAAAACAAAAATTTTTTTTTCTTTTGCACTATATGTAAACCTATTACAGCTATACGGACACAAATGGACTTTATTAATCAACCACTGAATCCTTTAATGGCTGCTGAGTCAGTGGCCTACAAGTTTCTTTAAACAAGCCCAGCAATGATGCATGCCTGTAATCCCAGTAACCTGGGAGGTTGAGGCAGGAGGATCACAAGTTCAAGGCCTCAATGCCAGAGGGAGCCTGTATAACTTAACAAGACCCTGACTCAAAATAAAAAATGAAAAATGGAGTTGGGGGTGGGGGTGGAGAAAAATGAAGAACAGGCTGCGGGTGCAGCTCAGTGGTAAAGCACTTGCAAAGAATGTGTGAGGGCCTAGGTTCAACCCCTAACACAAAAAAAGAAAAAGAAAAAAGAATTTCTTTAAATAGCTTAATAGGTGCATCTGAAACCTACTAGGTGAACCTGTTCATTTTAAGATAGTCTTTTGTAGAAAGAAATTATGTCTAACAAAAACTTTGTAAACCTTATTATTTTCTGGTGAGATATAAATGGATACACAAAACTAGCAGATGGTTTTATAAATATCTTCAGAAAGACAGAGGAGAAGGTTAAACCATCAAGACCTTTCTAGCAGTTAATGAATTTTACATACTGACAACCAGTATGCAGAGCAGTGTAGACTCTTTTTTTATTACTATATCTGAAAATAGCTCAAATTAAACCACAGGAAAAATAATATTTCTATATAGTAGACATGAAAATGAAGGAACATTTTTTTCCCTAAAGTTTTGACATAAAGATTGTTTTTATTTTTAAAAGTTGACTATATATTTGCTCTTGGTAATTTATATTTCTTTTATAGATGCTGCATATGTATGCTTTATTTCCTTTTTAAAGTTAACAAATGTATTATCACATTTCTTTCATAATATAAAATACAATTCAAATTTTTGACATCTCTGGACCTATTTGCATGCAAATATGTTACATTTAATCAATATTGCTAAGAAGTATCAAAGAGAAAAGAGAAACCCATAAAGTGTGTTGGGTCACATTTCTTATCTCACATTCACGTTTTCAAGGAAAAATATCAAAATAGAGTGGTGTTGGTTCAGGCCTTTAAAATGGAGTTGGGAAGCCATTGTTAATCAGATCTCAGACCAGTCCACAACTTAACCTTGGAACTTGGCTGAACCCATCCTTGGATGCAAGGTGACCTTTGAAGCATTTTTAACCTCTGTTCATCTTCTGTCCAAGGACCTCTTATGCCAAACTACACAGAGACTTGAGAATGTTACCAATCCCTTTCTTATAAAACAGCTTAACTTTGTGCTAGCACTAGTCATAATTCCTGACTCACAAATGATATAATTACCACCCCCTGGAGGTTTAAAGCTATAAATACAGCCACCATGTTGTAGAACCTCAGTGCACATTTTCAAGATTGCTTAAATGTGTATTTTCCTGAATTGTACTCCTTATGAACTCCAAATAAATGTAATTCTCCTTATTCTTGACTTGTTGTTAGATGCTGTCCAGTGGGATTCAACTCATAGTGACCCTCACAGGATTGTTTTGGGGGGTGGGCTGCCACTCCTCCCTTTTTTTTTTTTTTTTTTTTTGTGGTGCTGGGGATCAAACCCAGGACCTCAGAGAGTACAGAGCAGCACTCTAACCAACTGAGCTAAACCCCAACCCTTATTCTTGACTAGGTTGACTTTATTCTAAGGCAGTAGCTTTAAATGATAAAGTCACAAAGCTTTCTTTTTTCTCCATGTAGTAAATAGGTTATAAGCACAGGCAGTGGAAGAATGTTCATCTCACTGAATAAAAGTAAATAAGAATATAATATCAACTGTTGATATTTGAGTTAGCTACTCAACTGTTTCTTTCTATGGTCATGAGCTATTAATTGCCCTGGTAAATTAGTATCTTCCCCTCTTAGGTAATGGGAGAAATATAGGCAACTTGAGAAAGAATACATAATATTTTTCTCTCTTCCAAGCTTTCTGGTAGTTCACATAATACATTTTGTATTTGAAGGCATTTTTCCTTTTCTGTTTTGTGACTTGGTTAGTATTGTTATTTATATGCATATTTCACAGGTAATTAGTATTTTTCCTTTGAGCATTTTTGCAATTTATTCTATGTGTTTTTAACAGACCTTGTTGTTGTTGTTGTTGTTAGGTGCTGTCGAGTCAGTATCCGACTCATAGCGACCCTCATAGGGTTTTCAATGGCTGCGTGCTTCGGGATTTCCTTGGGAGTGGATTGCCAGGTCCTTCTCCCATTTTTGCGGTGTTGGGAATTGAACTCCGGGCCTCAGAGACTGCAGCGCAGTGCTCTACCCACTGAGCTAAATCCCAGCCCCTTAACAGACCTTAGAAGACTTATTTTTCTGTACATTTATAGCTTATGCTAAATGATGCCATTTTTTAAAAAAGGAAGTTACCTCCCATTTGATATTCCCAGTATACTTGGATTTGATGAGAGTTATATTTGGCATCCTTCACCAACCAAACCTGTAAGAGTCAAAAGTGAACCATTGTAGGTTTTCATACCAGCTTCTGGAGGCTGCCTGGTATTTCTGAAGGCATCTATAGCAATTCCCACTTGATAGATATCCTATGCTGGGATGTTTCCACTCTGAAGTGCCAGAGATACAAATCTAGACTTGGAAAATGTCTATTCCTACATCCATGCTCATCTTTTCGCTGTTTCCTTTTATCCTTTAATGTGGTCTGGCCTAGAACACACTGTGTTTGCATGAGAACTATGCAGGGACTTGGTGAGACCAGGTTTGACCATTGAGAAGGAGCTCTGTACTTTGCATGTTACTCAATGCAATTTGCATTTTTATCAGTGACTCCTGCACTTACCATTAAAGATTTCGGAATAACTTTTAGAAGAGCAAAGGCTAGGCAGACCACAGCTGCACATTAGTGGAAGAAGAGATGTTTATTCTGAACTTTGCCTACAGATGGTTTTTACTTAGGAATTGAAAGTGCAGAACAATCTCATTGATTCTCCTTTTCCTTCTATTCTCTCTCTCTCTCTCTCTCTCTCTCTCTCTCTCTCTCTGTTCTTCCCCCTGTCTCTTCCTCTTTCTCTCTTCCTCCTTCCTGCCCCTTTCCCCTGCTTGATTGTTGACCATCAGCCTTGCATTGATCATGTCTTATATAGCCTGTGATATAAAGCATGATACATTATGGTATCAATTTAAGGTAAAGAGACTATGTATAATTTGTCCCACATGGTAAAAGGAAGATAAACATCAACTAGACTTCACTGATACTCCAAAAAGGAAATGTGTCAGGTTGCTGCTTTGTCAAGAGGAGCTATCTTGAGTCCCATTTTTAGATAATATTTATTTGATATAATCATATTGAACTATTGAATACTGACTTCTTCAGTGAAGTGAAATTGTTCAGCCTTCCATATCAATAACCTTCTTAACTCCCAGAAATCTTAAAATTCAATGCTTGATGCTTTCTATCCAGCTAAGATGAATTATTGCCTGAATTTGCTGTTTTTATTTGAAAGATAAATTAAAAAGTGGTGCTTTTATAATCAAACAAAACTGTCTGTGATTTCTATTCTCTATACAGTAATATCTTGTTTTATTACATGCTGACTTTTTATTGAGCTCCAGTCTCTTATTCTGGTTAGGCATTGTTGGAGTGTTGTTTTTATTTTTATTGTTTTGTTTTTTTGGCAGTTAAGGGTTCTTCTATGTTGTCAGACATTTTGGGTTGAAATGCACTACATTATGAAAAAGGAGTTTTAATTTTATCAGATAAAAAGCTTAAACATAAGTTATGTTCATAGGTATTTGTCAGTGCTGCAATTTATTCATCAAGCATTAAGGAAATATTTTTTCATATTTTATTCTATTCCAATTGTATGTTCATTCAAATATGTTTGAAAGGCATAGAATTAAAAACGTTTGTGGTGGAGAAAATATCCTTTTCCACTATACTAATTAACTTTTGAATACTCTGATTCGGAACATACATAATTCTATTACCTTCAAATGTGCACATACTTTTTACTGTCTGTCAAATTAGGTAGTGTTTGTTTAATGATTAAATAAATTATCATCGAGGTTTTGGTTATTCTACATGGCAAGTTTAATGAGTAAATAACAAAGCTTTTTGTTCCTACCCTGATGATACCTAATTTTGTCTTTACTACTTGTATTAGTTTGCTAGGTCTGTTATAACAAATATCACAAACTGGTGGCTTTGAAGCAGTTTTTTGAAGCACAAATTTATTGTCTCTCAGTTCTGGAGGCCAGAAGTCTCGGTTCCAGGTGTTAGTGGGGTTGTTCCTTCTAAAGGCTGGGAGGGAAGAGGCGGTTCCAGGCCTCTCTCCTTGGTTTATGGTCCTCTCCCTGTCTGCACAGGGCCTGCCCTCTATGTGAGTCTGTCTCTGTGTCCAAATTTTACTTTTCTATAAGGACACCAGTCCCAGCATGAAGGCCCATCCTAATGACCTGATTTTAAGTTGGTTGCCTCTGGGTGGGCCCTGTGTCCAAGTACGATCACATTCTGAAGTACGAGAATTGGGTCTCAACAAATAAATAGGGAGAGCACGGTGGAAAACTTAACCCATAACACTCTTGTTATTCAAATGCCCTCAAATAGCATTCAGCTCTTTATCAGTTTGTTCCTCATTCTCTCCCCTCTTCTCCTGTGTCCCCCACAACTCTACCCACTCCATGCTTCTCCCAAGGTTGGCTTTCAGAGTGATGTGTTCCTCTAAAGCACCCACATTCACCAGTGTTTCATTATAGGGATGCATCGCATAGGCTCTTGTTCCTAGCAGAGGAGTTGGTGGCTTCATCTTTAAGCTTTTAAGAATGGACATGTCAAAATAGAAGCTGGGTAGAATTTAAAGATCTTTTGGGAATGAAAAGTCTTTAATGAAACCTCCATCTTAGGCTAGAAAATTCAAGAAGGGGGGAGAGTTACATAGAGCATTACTCCATGTTGTTTTCTGAACAAAAGTCATGAGGGAGTAGATTGATTGCTTTTCTAATCTCTGTGACCAAATACCTGACAGAAACAACTTAAGGGAGGAAAGATTTATTTTGGCTCACAATTGCAGAAGATTCCGTCTGGCAGGGAGAGCATGGCAAACCAAAGCAGTTCACAACATGGTGGCCAGGAAGCAGAAAACGGACCTGCCAGCACTCAGCAGGTTTTCTCCTTTTCCCTCTTACTCTGTTGGGGCCTCCAACCGATGGGATGGTGCCGCCTACATTTAAGATGTGTCTTGCCCACTCAGTTAATCCTGTCTACAAATGTCCTCACAGATGAACCCAGAGGTGTGCCTCACATCTCCTAGGTGCTTCTAAGACCAATCACACCGACAATCAAAATCAGCTATCACAAGGAGAGAAGATGCAGTGACAAGGGCCTTTATGTCACCTGTCTGATTCATGTGATGGGACTGCATGCAGTCTATATAGAATCCTCTCTTGGGACCTTTTGAGTCTTATGTGGTAGCTACTGGACATTTCTCCCAATTTGAACACTGCTATTGCCCTAAGCCTTTCCAAAGAGCTCAATTTCTAGCCCCCTTACCGAAAGGGAGGCTTGGGCTCAGAAATTCTTAACTCTGTCCAGCCTTGGGGTTCCAGTAATCCCATCTAGAATCTTCATAGCTTTTGTCTCATTTTTCTTACCGTGTCCCAGGAGATCCCTAGATTAATGGACAAGATCAAGACTATTAATAACAGGGCACTGAATTTTCTTCTCATATAATTAAGCTGGCTTGCTTTTCCAGCATGGGGAGAGGTATAAATGATAGAGGACTCATTTTCTTTCATACAGTGTGCCATGCCATAAAGACACAGTGACTATGCTTGGAAAAAGAAGAAAAAAGAAGGAATATTTGGGGGGGAGGGAATGCCCCAGTAGGAGACCGATTGATTTTGTTTTATTATACACCTACTTTGTTCTTAAAAATCGGAATATAGTATGTGAATTTTGGACAGAAAAAGGAGATTTACAGATAGCCCACAAGTGTGGCACTCACATAGATCTGTTCTTAGAAAGCTGGTCTTAGAGATAGCTTCTATTCTCAGTTCTCTCATTGGTAAATGACCTCATCACACCCACTTGAACTCCCACGTCTTCAGAGCAAGAGTTTCAAACCACATTCTCTCTGAGGATCATTCTGAGTTCATTTTTCTGGGCAACATAGTTACTTGTTAAACCAATTCATTATTTTTTTAAATTTAGTTTAATTCTTAAATTTGATGCCCTCCCCAAATCTAGGTTTACTTTATTGATTTTTTTAGCAAAGGAAGACAATGATGACCCTGAATATAAATTGTTACAGGAAAATGGATACAAGATAAAATTACCAGATCAACCTTTTTATTCTATTTTTTATGGAATATCTAATATATGTTTGGCAGTAACTTATTCTTACACATGAATTCCTGACACTTTCGATTCTTCAGACTTATTAATCAGTGTAGTCAGCACCAGAGCAATTTTATGAGACTTACCAGTCATCAAAAATTTATTATCAGATAAATCAAAGAAACAACGAGCATCTTAATAGGGTAGAGAAAGAGGCATGTAAAGGATCATTTAAGGCTGTGCCTTTTGTCACTTGTATATGATATTTACAACCAATATCGGAGAACTTACTCATAATTTTATGCAAATAGTCAGCAGGGCAGTAGTTATCTTAGATAAAACCTTTCTCTCTGTTTTTCTCCAGTAGAATGTTGTGTTTGGTTTAACTATAAAGCTTAGAATGCTAAATATACAGGAGGTAAACATCGTTTTCTAATGTTACACATATAGCATTTATTTTAAAATAGGATCTGCATTTTCCTGAATTTCATTACAGTTGTCATCCAAAGTTAAGAATTTCTGAGCCCAAGCCTCCCTTTGGGCAAGGTGGCTAGGACTCGAGCTCTTTGGAAAGGCATAGGGAAATAGTGGTATTCAAATTGCCTTCCTTATGGACAACTTCGTGTGTACCTTCTTACTAATAGGACATAGATTTAGGGCCACTGTATTCTCAGTAGTGTCTTGACACCCTTATGAAGGTTTAATAAAAGTTGTGACTCTTTATTCTATGAGATAAACCACTGAGAAGGGACTATCTCCATGACCCTATCCCTGTCCTGAGGATATTGATAACCTCTCTGTCCTCAGGACAGAAGGATCGTGGCAGTGGGCCAAACTGGTACCAGAGAGCCTTTATACAGAGCCTCTGGGCATGGACTCAGGATGGCAGGATTCAGTTATGTCCCATCAGAGATGCCTGCTTTCTTCCATAGACCTTCATGTGTGCCGTGTTCTTTGCTTGGAGTATAATTTCTTCCCATCTTTATCTATGGAATGCCCGAGTATCCTTCAATCTCAGCTTAAAATATTGCTTCTGAAGAGACCCTGCTGCCCATCTATTCTAAGTCCCTTTAACATCTCTTCAGGGCCTTTCCTTTCCTTTGTTGTTGTTGTTGTTAGGTACTACTGAGTCCGTATCCCACTCATAGTGACCCTACATACAACAGGTGATATTGTTAGGTGAAGTATTGTTAGTGTTTCTCTGCTATTCATAGGGTTTGGAATGGCTGATTTTTCAGGGGAGATGGGGGGTGGGTTCCCAGGCGGTCTCCCATCCAAGTACTAACTAGGCCCGACCCTACTTAGCTTCTGAAATCTGATGGCTTGGATGCCACAGTGGTATGGCAGCAGGCTTCCTTTCCTGAGTAGCAGTTTTAATGATGCTGGTAATAATAGCTATCATTAACTGAGTATTAACCAGGAGCCAGGCTTTGAATGTATTATAGGCACTAGTCATCAGTTTATCACTCAGTATTTATTGCAAGTACTGCTGACATTTTCGAGGTTATATAGTACATATTTTTTTCTCCCTAAAGAGACTGGAATATTCTTGAACGTGAGATGCATAGTTTCCTCATGACTGTGCTTTGCACAGGCCTGTTCTCCATGTCTTATGTAAGTGAACCATCTCATGCAGAGAAGCCTCTGGCAGGTCCCTCTAAAGTCTAGAAAATAAAAGCATTCTGAGGTCTGGAATAGACCAAGTTATGGTTCTTTGTTTTTACTGGCAGATAATAAACAACATTTTGGTTTGTCTTCCTCACCCCACCCCCAGAACTTGAGTGTTTACTTGTTTGTTTGGTTGGGTGTTTTTGTTTTTGGGGGTTTTTGTGTGTGGGTGGGTTTTTTTTGTTTGTTTGTTTTTGTTTTTGTTTTGAGACAGGGTCTTGCTAAATTATACAGACTGCCCTGCCTCTGGTCTGGAACTTGCAATCCTCCTGACTCTGCCTCCCAAGTCACTGGGATTACAGGCATGCACCACCGTGCCTGGCTCCAGGACTTGAGGATTGAACCCAGGATCTTGAGCATGCTAGGCAAATGCTCTTCCGTTGAACCTCACACCTAACCCCTTTCATATCTTTTATTTTGAGACAGGGTCTCACTAAGTTGTGAAGGTTGCCTCTTGTCTCTAATTCACAGTCCTCCTGTCTCAGCCTCCTGAGTTGCTGGGTTTACAGCCATGTGCCACAGCACCTGGCTAATAATATTTGAAACATTAAAATATATTCTTAGTATATAATATTAAGTGAAGATTAGGTCTTCTCAAGTAATCTTTCATTACTTCTATTGATCTCTTCTTTTTCCTAAGCTACTCTCATGGTGCAATTGAAACATTTCCTTAACATATTACATTTGAAAGTGAGCTCTTCCTCTTTTTTAATCCAAGGGCTCTGTGACATGTTTGTCAGCCTTCTCTTTGTCCACCAAGGAGTATGCAGTAGGGTAGGTGGAATGTGTGGTTGTGCTTGTAAATGTGTGGAGCATTTCTGAGGGATACACAATAGACTAGTAAAGACAGCTACATGCAGGGAAAGAAGCTGGGTAGCTAGAGGTGGGAAGAGGAGGGCAGATTCTCCTCATTCTTTCAAGTTCAGTAGCTATTGAATGTCCTGTTTTGTACATATATTCACTATTCAAAAGAGGACTTTGGGGTTGAAAGGGTTGTTTAGTGTGTGCTTAGTATACTTGAGGCCCTGAGTTCAATATCTAGCAAAATATAAATAAATAAATAAATAAATAAATAAATAAATAAATATTACTTTTTAAAAAAAGAAAAAAAGAACCAGTAGGGCCCATTAAAGTAGGAAGGAAGGAGCCACAAAGAATGTATCTTTCCCACTGGTTTCATCTACCACTGTTTTCCTTTCATTTGTTTGCCTTGACTGTGTGGAATGCCTTCCTACCAGTCTCTGATTGAGTACGCCAGTGTGTCCTGGGTCTTGGAAAGAGATGATTTGAATAAGAGCTTAGAAGAAGGTTTTGGACTTAATGCATTGACCATTCCATTTCTTGGTTTAAGCATTCTGAAATCTTACATCATTTATAATGCCTGTCAGATAACATTAAACTTGCCAGTATCCTTGAGAAAATCTATAGCAATCTGTTATTCCTTCAGAATACAACATGACTTGGGAAAAAGATGATCTTTCCCAAATACCTAAAAAAAAGAGAAAAACAAGGAAAAACTAAGAAAGTGGATTCCTGAATTGGTTTTCTTTTTAGAGGTTTCTCATCTAAGATTTTGAGTGAGTGAGCAGAAAGACCCTTCTATATTTGAAAGGGCAAGTGGATTTAAAGTAAATAATGGATCTTGGAAGGATTGATTACATATTAGAGAATAGGAGATAGGGATTTCAGCTTTCTTCTCTCTTGTTTATTTTTTGGGGCTGTAAGCTAAGATGACATGTGTTTCAGACTGTTTCTGTGAGATTATGAGCATTTTTAATCTGTTCTTGTGCATTCTTGATAGAAACTGCGTGAGTGGTGATCTTTTAATAGCATGTGTCTTGCAACTAGCAAATTTATTTTGGTACTAAATTCTAGATAATTCCTAAGGAATGTAAATTTTGTCAATAAAAGTTTTGTTTGATAATGCTTAAAATCTTAGAGTTGCATTTTATAAGAGTTCTGAAGGCAGCCTCTGCTTTATTTTTTTAGGTTTAATTAACAAGACAGGCAACAAGAAAAATATTGGCTATAAAGTAAAACATTCTTTATAAGTTTTACAGTGAAATATGGTGGTTGTTGTATGGTTAGAAAAGAAATAATTATAAATAGAGAAAAATGCTCTTTAAAGCCAACTGTCTGATTGGATTATACAAGGTGACTGGTTTTTACTGTAGTTAAAATACTAAGAATCTTGTGCACCTTTTCCAAAAAAATTCAGTGCATGCATTATGAAGTCATCTATCCCCAAGCACCCCCATCCCCAACTCCCTTCTCTTTGTCTACTGATACAAATGGGTTAGGGTGCAGAGGTGGCCCTAGTTACACTAGGGAGAGAAAACTGATGCTCATGGGCTTCCTGCTATGTTCCAGGCCCTGGTAGGCTCCTCATAGGTTTCATCTTCTGTAAGCACATCACTCCTGAGGTGTAGGGGCTCACCCTGGCTTTCAGGTAAGAAAAGGAGGAGTCACCACATAGGTAAAATGACAGATGGATTAGCTTAGTGGTAGAGCCAGGAATCAGATTTATCTATACTGTTTGAAAGATCACTGTCTCTCCTTGTTTTTGTTGCTTTGGGTTAATATCTAGGAAGAAAATTAGAAAACGCTGATTCCATGCTGACATCCGGTTATGGTCTGGATATGAAGTGCCCCCGCCAAAAGCTCCTGTGTTACAGGCTTGGTGCCACACAATGGGATGTGGGGTAGTGGTTGCATCATGAGGGCTCCACCCTGATCAGTGGAGTTATTTGTCGATGGATTTATCATGTGATGGCATTGTCATGAGGTGCTAGAAATGTCCAGAGGTGGGGCCTGGGTGGAGGAAGTAGGTCACTGAGCATGTGTCTTTGGGGGCGCCATATCTTGTGTGTCTCCCACTTCTATCTGTCTCCTTCTGCTTCCCGGCTGCCAGGAAGTAAACAGATTCTTCCACCGCATGCCCTGCCGCCATGATATTCTGCCTCATGACTCACTCCACTGTGCATGGCAGTGCAGCAAGGGAACCAGGGACTGAAGCCTCTCCAGCTGTGACCTAAAAGAAATCTTCCCTCCTCAAAGTTGATTTTCTTAGGTATTTGGTCACAGCGACTAAAAGTCTGACTAGCCTGCTTCCTCATAGGAAGTCAGTGTGTGGAGGTTAAGGGTAGATACCAGGTCATTGCATCTTCTGGTTCTTGCGTCAGACTTGGCCTTCTTTCAGGCCACAGGCTCACACTAGGGTTGAAGATCCATGTGCATTTGAGGTCCCTGTGCTGTATCCCTGCTGCCCCCTCTTCAGTCCGTGAAAGCCTATCTTCCAGCAATTCACCCCGATTCTGATTTAACGCCCTCTTTTAGAGGTGGCTCTAGTACAGCAGGTACAAATCCGTTTTCTGACCACCTACACCCCCTTGCTCAGTGGGTGTGTCCCCATCCACGGTGGGCTACCTGGTTGCATTTTGAGTGTGGTGTTGTTGATGTGGTTACAGAACTGTGGGGTGGGGTTTGAATCCAGTTCCTCACGCATGCTAGCTAAGTGCTCTACCACTGAGCTGCATGCCCTTGCCCTTTTTTAGTTTTTATTTTGAGATAGGGTATTGCTAAGTTATTCAGGCCATCTCTGGCCTCAAACTTGTGATCCTCCTCCCTCAGCCTCCTCAGTAGTTAGGATTACAGGTGTGTGCCATGGTGTCTAAGCCACAGTTGTATTTTATAGCTAGACTTCAGTTAATCCAAACTGAATGGTATGAACTTTCTTTAGCATTCTTCATGTTATTTCTCTCTTAAATTTCATAATGGACTCCTGGCCTTTCTTCTTCCTCTTCTTCCTCCTCCTCCT
>VMDO01010695.1:0-70740 GCA_007922755.1 Pedetes capensis | reverse complement strand
TTTCAATGGCTGACTGTTTCGGGATTGCCTTGGGAGTGGATTGCCAGGTCCTTCTCCCATTTTTGTGGTACTGGGAATTGAACTTGGGACCTCAGAGACTGCAGCGCAGCGCTCTACCAACTGAGCTAAATCCCAGCCCTCACAGATAGGTAGAGATGGTTATAATCTCAGTGATGCTCAGTCTGTAAGCCAGCAAAAAAAAAAAAAAAAAAAAAAAAAAGAAATGGAAAAAATTATCCTAAATGCAGAATGAACATACTTGACTTCAGGAGTGCACATCAGGGTCCGTTACCCAGGACACACGTGCCGTGTAAGAGCATGTACACCCTTCTGCACACACACCTGGCTTTGCACGCCGCCAGCACCCTTGGACAGGCACAACTCACAGAACTGGCAGCTGGCAGTTTACCCTTCATCACTGTGTGCATTTAAGGGCACAAAACGTATGACTACTGTGAGTTCAAAAGATTTCAGTTCCACGTGGGAGAGAGGTAGTGAACCAGTCTCGAAGCTCAGGGTGGCAGGGAAGCAGCGATGGAAGGGGCGGAGACAGCCACTTGTGAGTGCTTGCCTCTTTATATGGCACTTCCTGTCATTCCTAAGGTAGGAGTGAGTACCAGACAGGCTTTGCTGGTGGACGCGGCGTCTTGGTTTTCCTTTTGCTAGGACCAGAGCAGACGGCCCCCCTTCCTGTCTTTGGTGGCTTCCTAGTCCTGCTGCACTGGGCAATGGTGGGATGGAAAAGGACACCTGGGCCCCTTGCTACATACAACAGCTATGGCCCTTCAAAAACTGAGTTTGTCCATACGATCATGTCCTAAATATGGACCTGATGTGGCTCCGTGAAAAAGAAAAAAACAAAACAAAACAGAACAAAAACCCTCCTGAGCTCAAATAAAGCCTTTCTAAATAGCATCTTAACAGGTCTGTTTCTGGCTACTCAGTGTAGGCCGCCAAGCTGAGCCCTATAGGAGAGAGAACATTTCCTTCTGGGGACCGTATTGCTAGTTTCATTGACTTGGAAGAACTAGACTTCTGACAGTCACCATGGTTCAGCCAAGCGCACTGTCGATAGAGGGGTGATCACATCACATCCATGCAGGTAGGGCTTCGGGTCCCGGGGGAGGGGCTCTCCTGCAAGTTCCTTTTGACTCACTTATGCCACAGGGATAGGGCTGGGATTTAGCTCAGTTGGTGGAGTGCTGCGCTGCAGTCTCTGAGGTCCCCAGTTCAAGTCCCAGCACCGCAAAAATGGGAGAAGGACCTGGCAATCCACTCCCAAGGCAATCCCGAAACAGTCAGCCATTGAAAACCCTATGAGGGTCGCTATGAGTCAGATACCGACTTGATGGCACCTAACAACAACAATATGACACAGGGACAGATATGCAGTAGGCATGTGGATTATGCATCTGTCCTTTCTAATGGGTGAAAGGACAAAGGCCCTGTTAGTCCCCAAGGATCAGACATCTGTGAGGTCCCAGAGGTGGGATCCGATGCTTATTCCAAGCTCATACAATGCCTGTTCCTCCTACTTTGCACTTTCGTCATGTCACACTGAGGATCTGGAGGACCAAGGCTCTTCTCTTGCCATCCCAGTGATGCACCAACAAAAAGGCCACTGCCCATCTGTGGGGCAAATGCAGCAAGTGTGGAGAGGCAGGAGCGGCCCTTCCTCCCACAATCCCAGCCGCACTGGGTGAGGGAGGCCAATCCCTGACTGTTCGCTTATCTTACAATGGAGTTCTTGCAAACGTAAGGAGTTGTACAGACATTCCACGATCTGAAGGTACAGACAGGAGGGCTTTAATGGCCTAGAGCTGCCTTGTGCCCTGTTTACAGTGTGGGTCCTCAAGGCCACAGTGCCCTTGTATCCCTGGCCCTGCGTAAGTACTAGCATGATCACGGCTATGGAAGCTAACCTCATCTTTTTGCTTTGACAACATGAACTCAGCTGGACACTGGCCTTCCATTCGCTTGTCTAGCAGTTGACATAATCAACTCTCCCCACTGCTCAACAGATATTTGTGGAGCACCCCAGGAGGGGTGCTGTCTTTCTGCTGAGCGCAAGTACCCTCCCCACGTAAGCACCTCACACAAAGGTATGGTAGCTCTTCCCACACCCCACATGGCCATATCCTGTTAATGTCAGGTCCATGATGTGCCCTGGGACAAAGGAATGCAGTCACCATTGCATGGTTATTTATTTGTTCACGTTTCTTCTCTGTTTTTGGTGCTGGGGACTGAACCTGGAGCTTGCACATGCTAGGCACCCCCAGCTCACTGTTAATATTCAAATCACTGAAACTTAGATTTCCTTTAAAAAGTAAAAACATGTATGTTTCATAAATAAATATACTTCAGTATAAGGATATTTCACCAGAGAAGGCCAAACTTAGAGTGCTCATAGAGTGACAAGCCAGAGCTCAGTGACGTGATAATGTGAGGGAGGACTGGAGTGAGGGGCTTAGTGGCTGTTGGACCCACACCGGACCTGCCCTGCCTCAGTAGGGGTGGCTGTGTTTGACGTGTGTGGGTGGGTGGGGGTCGGGCTGGAAGACGCAAGACTCATCAACAACCTGCTAGATGGCCAGACTGCGACGGACCAGAGTCTGCCATTTTGCCTTATCTATCTGGAACCATAACTCCAGAATGAAATTGCCCTAGATTTCCCCTCCTGGCCATTAAATTCCATTCAATCACGGTAGGCAAAACGCAGCCCCGCTCAGGCAGCCAGATGTTATCACTACAGCCCTCTCCTTATAAACCCGCGCTGAAACCTGAGTGGTTGATGAGCCCAGCTAAGCAGTTGTACCTTTGACCCGATTGCATTAAACTTGCCCTATCAATTTGAGCTTAGTATAAACACCATTTCCCAGAGCCCCTCGTGAAGTCAGCGGCGAGAAGAAGCTGACTAAGCCTAAACATTTTTTAACAGCAATCTTGTCTTACAACACCGAGGGGATTTGCTGGGCATCTGGGGCTTTATAAAACCATATGAGCATGCTGAAAGAATTAAAACCCTTTAAAAATGAAAAATTGGTGGTGGCAGTCCTTTCTGAGGACTCGCTGGGGCAAAGGTAGCCCAGGAATGGGCAGGAGGTGGTCTGAAAACACTTTTGTGCTTTGAAAAGGGACATCTTTTTATGGTTTTTTCCTTCTTTCTCCGAAGTTGACTTTAAGGTGGCCATTCCAATAAAAAATGAAAAAACAAAACAAAACAAAAAAAAAAACAACAAAAAAAACCCGAGTCCTCCTTATCGGTAACCAGGCATTTTAGGAGGAAGTGAACATATTTACTTCCCAAGGTTTTTTCTAATGAAGAGTGGAATCGCTCCCCACGTAAGCACCTCAGACAAAGGTATAGTAGCTCTTCCCACACCCCACGTGGCCGCACCCTGTGATGTCGGGGCCGTGATGTGCCCTGGGACAAAGGAAAGCAGTCACTATGGCATTGTTATTTATTTGTTCACCTTTCTTTCTTTCTTTTTTTTTTCTTTTTTTTGCGGTACTGGGGGTTGAACCCAGGGCCTCGCACCTGCATGCTTTGCAAGTGCTGGATCACTAACCTGCACCCCCATTCCATTTTTTCACTTTTCTGAGACAGGGTCTCGCCAAATTATGCAGACTGCCTCTGGTCTCAAACTTGCAATCCTCCTGCCTCCGCCTCCCAAGCCGCTGGGATTACAGGCGTGCGCCACTGCACCCGGCGCTGTTCACATTTCTTTTCTGTTTCTGGTGCTGGGGACTGAACCTGGAGCCTTGCACATGCTAGGCAAGTGCTCTACCACTGAGCCGCACCCCCAGCTCACTGTTACTATTCAAATCAATGAAACTTAGATTTCCTTTAAAAAGTAAAAACATGTATGTTTTGTAAATAAATATACATCAGTATAAGGCTATTTCAACAGAGAAGGCCAAACTTAGATCTGTTTGTTTACTTTTTTGTTTGCCTTGTATAAAAGGTTAGTTAGCCACTTTGTGGCTTGGCTTCCAAATAGGTAGGATATTGTCATTCTCTGTTAATGTGCTAAAATAGGACACTGGTGAGCAAATAAGTGTGTCTTTGTTGTAAGATTTATGAGGTCTTATGGAAATTACTTTAAAATGTTTCCTTAGTTTGATCAAAAAAATCTATGAATTAGACATTGTAAATTCTGAAAATAAGGTTGAACATGTAAGTATTTTAATAGATGAGCAAGAAAAAAGGAATCTAAATATTAAAACAGTGTTCTCCATTAAGGGGATAGAAAACATGCTACGAACTTAGAAATAAAGTTTCTTGGAACACATGCAAAGCTGCGTAAATATACAAATCAACACATCAGCTGATTTTTGCCAAATCCAACAAGTCCTAAGGTGTCAGTTCAGGAAAACAAAGCCAGTGAGTTGCCAGAGGGGGTTCTACACTGAACCTGAGGAGGAGTCACAGATTGGAATGGAATACATTCCTAACTCAAACCCATACTGTTGGACCTAGTGAAGAACTTTCTGCAACTTTAACATCAAATACTAAGGAGAAGGAAAATTGTGTTGAATGTCTTGCTGGTCTGACTAAAGAATTATTCTAAGCCAGGCAGAGTGGTGCACACCTGTGATCCCAGCACGTGGGAGGGTGAAGCACATCATGAGTTCAAGGCCAACCTGGGCAACACAGTGAGACCCTGCCTCAAAAACCAAACAAGCAAGAAAACAGAATAACTTTAATCCTGCTTTTCAGAAGGAGCTGTCCATCTCCTGGGATAAAGGGATGAGGAGCCGAGGCCAGCCTCAGGGAGGCTGGGGCCTACATGTGGCTGCCACCATCAGTGAGGGTTCTGTGGCAACCCCGTGATCTCTTTGGGGCCTTCTCAGCCATGGGCACTTCGGAGGAGAAAGGATCTCTGGTTCTCTCCGGCTCCATGGTTCTGATTCTAACATTCAGTGCAAAATGTTGTCAAATGCACTTTACAGCCAATAATCTCACAGGCTCTTCCTTGCTGTAGGGTTTAACGAACGTCTGCAACGTGTATTCAGAGACAAAACACACTTTGTTACTAATACCTTCTTGTGATGTGTGAATAAAGGGGAACAGGAGTGTTTCTTCATTTCTACTGGGAGTTGAGAACAAGGCCATTGAGTTCTGTGGCACTTTGCTGGGGGCTCTGACGCTTCCACACAGATGTGAGAGCCTGACATCCAGAGGTGTCATCACCTGCTCCAGGATGGCTGCATGAGGACAAAGACCACAGAAGCCTCGCAGGGCACGGAGTTGGTCAAGGGGCTGGTGGGCTTCACAGGAACACGCCCTCGGCATTACAGGACAGACTGTGGACACCGCGTCCAGACCCAGGTCTCCTGGAAGGAGAAGTCAGAGCTGTGCAAATGAACACTTCCCCAGTGTCGCCGGTCAGAGGGGAGCAGCTCAGCCTTGTGGGGTGCACTGGGCAGTTTGGGGCTTCTGCCAGCTGGTAAGGGTGGGTGTTAAATGTTTGTTATGAGGACCAGAGGCCTGGAGGGACTCACTGTTTATAGGCATCATGCTCACCTGCCAGGAGCAATATTTTCCTAGTCTTAGTTTGAAATATCTCTTCCTTTGTTTTGTTTCGTTTTGTTTTTTGAGATAGACTCTTGCTATGTCGCCCAGGCTGGCTTCGACCTCGAGATCTTCCTGCATGCTGGATTACAGCTGAGCAGCACCATGCCCAACTACAAAATCAAGGGCTTCTGTTTGTTTGGCTTAAAGTAAAGGTGAGAAGACAATGTTTTGGGCAACTTTCTGGTCATTGGACAAACCCTTTCTGCTGAGTGGGATGTGGATTTTGTCTTTCTGAGACCTGACAACTATAATGGAGGCAGGGTTTTTCTTAATGAGCAGTTCAGACATTTGAATGACACTAGTTTCTCTATACTGAGAAAAGGGCTGGGATTTAGCTCAGTTGGTACAGCACTACTCCACACTGAAGACCTGGGTTCAAACCCCAGCACCCCCAAAACAGGGGAAAGACATGGCAATCCACTCCTAAAGCAATCTCAAAAACAATCAGCCATTGAAAACCCTATGAGGGTCGCTATGAGTTGGACCCGATTTGACAGCACCTAACACCACCACCAACATACTGAGAAAAAATAGAGAAAAAATATGTTAATGTGAAAAGCTAAGATGTTTTCCAAGTGGTTTTACAATAAAAAAGACATTTAAAACAAGGGAAAGCTAATAGAGTTCTCTGAACAAACGCTTCCTAAGGTCATAGCTCAGTAGTATTACAGAGATAATCATCTCCTGTCTTTTGTCTCCAGCTATATTTTTAGTTTTCATTCTGCATTCCACAGTTCCAAAAGCTGAAGTCATCTGCAGGTCAAACCATGGCCTAGGGTGAGTACCCAGTGTATCTTAAAAAAATACAGCTTCACTCTGAAGACATGAAGCCTCTTGCTCTGCGGCGGAACGCAGCGAGCCTGCCTCTGACGAGCCGTTCATCTCCGGGCTCCCTCCCTTGCCCTCCAGCCCGCCCTCCTGAGCTCTCAGTCAGAGTTTTGCTGCCACCTCACAGCTGCCGGGCTTTTCGAGATTCTACACAATGGGGCTCTTCTCCGTGTTGCTCACCTCCCAGCCACCCCGGGGGCCTTCGGGGGGGTTTGGGCGCTCAGGCTCTGGCAAGAGCTGACGGCCGCGCTCCTGCAAACTGCAGGGTGCTGCGGAGGCTCCAGAGCAGCCTGGCTCCAAGGGGCCAGTCACCACCGTGCGCTTGCCTGTCTCACAACCTGGACCAACAAGGATGCCAGCCTGTCAGAGCCTGGCGGCAGGCTTGTCACTCTTATTGGGGAGGTCACAGACGTGCATGTTGGCATTCGTGTTCAGAATGCTGATTTGCTTGGCTCCGTATTTGGAGTGAGTGAGTGGCTGGCTGGAGACAGCTGTCCCGGGGCCCATTTTTTTTTCTTTCCGGTACTGGGGGTTGAACCCAGGGCCTCGCGCTTGCATGCTTGGCAAGTGCTGGACCACTGAGCTGCACCCCCAGCCCATTTCTTTTTACTTTTTGAGACAGGGTCTCACTAAGTTATGCAGACTGCCTCTGGTCTCGAACTTGCGATCCTCCTGCCTCCGCCTCCCAAGCCACTGGGATTACAGGCGTGTGCCACTGTGCCCAGCGCTCCAGGGGCCATTCTTCCATATGAAGCACCCCTGTGACCAGGAAGCAAATGCCTTGCCCAAGGAATTGGGCCTGAACTGGCACCATCACATTCTGGGGCATTGGTGTTTTCTGGGCACGTAGTCACGAATGTACACAAATGTAAGCCACAAAGTAAATAAACCAAACACAGACTTAATGACGTCATTCTAGTGATTTCAGAGGCAAATACTTTTCACATCCCTAAATATGTATAGGGGCTGGGATTTAGCTCAGTTGGTAGAGCACTGCACTGCAGTCTCTGAGGTCCTGAGTTCAATTCCCAGCACCACAAAAATGGGAGAAGGGCCTGGCAATCCACTCCCAAGGCAATTCTGAAACAGTCAGGCATTGAAAACCCTATGAGGGTCGCTATGAGTCAGATACTGACTAGACGGCACCTAACAACAACAACAACAACAACAACAACAACAACAACAGATATGTATAAGTCTACATTCACAGCATAAGATCTCGTCAGATCTCGAAAGCTAAGCAGGGTCGGGCCTGGTTAGTACTTGGATGGGAGTCTGCCTGGAAATAAAGGGTGCTGTAGACTGGTGAGAAGCACCTGGCAGCCCATTCCCAAAACAACCAGCCATTGAAAACCCCATAAATAGCAAGGATTTAGCTCAGTTGGTAGAGTGATACTCTGCACTCTCTGAGGCCCTGGGTTTGATCCCCAGCACTACAAAAATGGGAGAAGAACCTGGCATTCCACTCCCAAGACAATCAATCAGCCATTGAAAACCCTATGAATGGCAGAGAAGCACTGACATAGTGCCAGCCATGGCACAGTGTTGGGGAGGGTTTCCTATGCTGTACACCAGATCGCTAAGAGTAGGACTCAATTGCATAGATTCTAACAGCAACAATTATGTATAAGATAAATTTAAAATGGCCATGACTACAGATCCAACATGATCACACACTTCTTTACTGTACTTCTATAAGAAGAGTTTTGTCCTGCGTGAGAGGAAGCCCAGGGGTCTCCTAGACAACCGCATTCTGGCCAGCGGAGGAGGGGGCGGAGGAAGCCATCGCGGTGCCGCTTTCCCAAATGATGGAGGTGACCCGGTGTCCACATCATGATGCATGAATGAGAGGGTAGGTAGGATGGTGAGAGAGTAGGGGACACCTGGAGGGGCAAGGGATAGTGGGTGTTTCGGGTAAAAATGGAGTGGCAAAGAGAGCTTGGTAAGAGGGAAGAGAACTCTGGGAGGCTGGGATAGGAGGGAGTTCGAGATCCACCCAGGGGTGGTGTGTGTGTGTGTGTGTGTGTGTGTGTGTGTGTGTGTGTGTGTGTGTGTTGCACACACGTGTATGTGCACACACGTGCATAAACTTAAACTGAGCGTTTTGTGTCACTTCGGCAGTAGAGTGGTAATTCTCAGGCACACCAGTCATGCCGTCCCCTTCCCAATCGGTATCTTAAGGCCAGAGCACAAAGTCGTTTCCCCATGGCTCAGCTCGTTTCCCTAGCAAGCGAAGTCTTGCTAGGAGGAAACTCTAAGGCTGGTTCCGAGGAGCCCAAGAAATGAGACTGAGAGGTGTAGAGGGGAGCGGGGGGAGAAGATGACTTAGCTGCCAGGTGGCGTGCCTGCCCCCGAAGTGGACCCCTGCTGCTGGAAAAGGGTCTCCAGGGAACCCAAACAACGCAGCTGGCGGTGGGATGGAGGCGACGCCCATCTCTGCGGGTCTTCTCCCACTTCACACCGCCTTCTACCGACTCTGCCTTAGGGACCTGCCTGAGATGGATTCTGAGTGCTACGGGGCTGCAGAGAAGCCATCCCCTGCCTCCTGCAACCCTGACCCTGCGTCCTTTCTCAACAATGGACTGGTGGCTCCGCTTCCCTCCAGGCCCGCCAGGCACGTCGGCCGGGACTCTGAAAGTACTACCCGATTCCCAATTCCACATCTACCACTGCATGGGGCGAGCCATCCATCCGTTGGCCCACAGCACTGGGGTAGAGGACTGAGGAGGTCACCAGGTCCTTGAACTTCAGTGAGGACAAAAAAGGCTCTGGGTTTCCGGGGGGGCCTCTGCGGGTGCAGGCCATCCGGATCCTGGCTGATTGCCCTCTAACTCTCAGGGCGTCCAGTCCTGCATAGACCCATGGTTGCCGAGTCCCCAGAAATGATAGGGCCGCGTGCCTGGGGCAGCCCCAGATGCCCGCTCCCCTCCCCGCTCCCTTACCGCTGCGATGACACCCTCTCTCATCTTGTGTTCTCCTTAGTTAGGTTACCATACTGAGTTCATTTACTTTGCAAAATAGCCCTCATTTTTAGAACAGTTTTAGCTTTATAAAAAGTCACACAGCAAGCACAGAGTTCTCGGATACCCCTGCCCAGTCCTCCGCGCCATTTCTCCTCTCATTACAGTGGTGTGTCTACCACAGCTGGTGAGGCAACACAATACAGATGCTTTTTTTTTTTTTTTTTGGCAGTACTGGGGGTTGAACCCAGGGCGGTACACATGCTTTCCAAGCGCTCACCACTGAGCCGCACCCCTAGCCTGTTTTTGATTTTTTATTATGAAACAGGGTCTCCCTAAGTTATGCAGGCTGCCTCTGGCCTCAAACTTGGGATCCTCCTGCCTCTGCCTCCTGAGTCACTGAGATTACAGGTGTGCGCCGCCGCACCGAGGTTCACTCTGTATTGTGCAGTTCTACGAGTTTCGATGTCTGATGTATGTGGTGTATCCACCGTTACAGCGCCACGCAGAACAGCTTCCCTGTCCAACCCACACTCCAGGCTTTTCCGATTCATCCTCCCCTCTGTCCCCCACTACTAAGTTTTTGACTCTCCCCACAGATTTGCCTTTTCCCGAATGTCATATAGGTGCTATTGTAAACTTAGCAATATGCAGTTAAGGTTCGTGCATGTTTTTGGGGGGCTGACAGCTCAATGAATGTAACACATCGCATCAGTACGCTAAAGAAGAAAAATCATACAAGCATACAACAGATCCAGACAAGGCATTTGACAAAGCCAAACACTTCTTTATGATGTTTTTAAAAAAACTCTCAGCAAGTCATGCATAGAGGATACCTCTCTTAATTCAACAAAGAACATCTGCAAAAATACCTACAGCTAACATCATATTTAATATTGAGAGACTAGATTGTTTCTTTCATGCAGAACTATATAGCCCAGACTGACCTGGAACTAATGATGCTCCTGCTTCCACCTCTAGAGTGCTGGGATAACAGGTATGTGCTGCTGTGCCCCTTTCCTGATAGCTCATCTCTTTATCACTGAGTAGTATTGCATTGCACAAATGTATCACAGTTTATGCGCTCACTCATAGAAGGCTCTCTTATTTGCTTCCAGTATTTGTCAGTTATGAATAAAGCTGCTATAAGTACCCATGTGCAAGCTTTATGTGGACCTAAGTTTATGCAGATATTTAGCAGCACAACTGCAGTTTTGGGTAGCAAAACAGTGCTTGCTTTTCAAGAAAATGCATTCCCAGCTGGGCGTGGTGGCGCACACCAGTGATCCCAGTGGCTCAGGAGGCGGAGGCAGGAGGATCGCAAGTTCGAGACCAGAGGCAGTCTGTGTAACTTAGCGAGACTCTGTCTCAAAAAGTAAAAAAATGGGCTGAGGGTGCAGCTCAGTGGTCCAGCACTTGCAAAGTATGCAAGTGTGAGACCCTGGTGCAACCCCCAGTGCCGCCAAAAAAAAAAAAAAAAAAAAAGTGTGTTCCTATCAGCAGTGAATCAGAGTTTCTGTTGCTCCACACCCTCACCAGAATTTGGTGGTGTTAGTGTTCTGAATTTTTATTTTACCAAAGTTCCACTTGTTAACTTTTTCTTTCATTAATCATGCTTTCTTATCCATTAAAGTGGAATATCTCTCCATTTATTTAGGTCTTCTTTGATTTCTTGTATTGGAGATTTACATCTTTCCTCATATAGATCTTGTACATATTTTGTTATATTTATACCTAAATATTTTTTGTGTTATGTAAATGATGATGTTTTGAATTTCTAATTGTGCTTGTTCATTGTGGAATACAGGAAAACTACTGATTTCTCTATATTTATGCTGTGTCTTGCCACCTTGCTATAACTGCCTATTAGTTCTGGGATTTTGTTTTATTGTTTTTGATTCTTTGGGAGTTTCTACATAGAATATCATGTCTTCTGTGAACAGTGTTATTTCCTAATCCATATTTCTTTTATTCCTTGCAATTAGCAAGGACTTCCAGTACAGTGCTGAATAGTAGTGAGAAATGACATCCTAGCCTCACTCCTGATCATAGGTTGAATTTCTCACCATTAAGTATGATGTTAGCTGTGTCTCTGCAGATGTCCTTTATTAAATTAAGGAACGTATCCTCTATTCCTGATTTGCTGAGAGTTTTAAAATATCAATAAATAGATATTTGGTTTTGTCAAATGCTTTGTCTATATCTATTGTGCCTGCAGCTGTAGCCTTGTGGCATCCGATCCCGTCAGATCTCAGAAGCTAAGCAGGGTCGGGCCTGGTTAGTACCTGGATGGGAGACCGCCTGGGAACACCAGAAGCTGTAGGCTTGGGAGAAGGACCTGGCAACCCCCTCCCAAAAATCAACCTGCCATTGAAAACCCTATGAATGGCAGAGAAGCACTGACAATAGTGTTTCCCCTGTTGTACAGAGGGTCGCTATGAGTCGGATACCGACTCGACGGCACCTAACAACAACAACAACAACATATCTATTGTATGCTCATATGATTTTTCTTCTTTTGTCTACTAATGTATTATATTAGTTGGCATTCTAATGATGAACCATCCTTACATACCTAGAATAAATCCTGCCTGATTATGATATATATATATATATATATATATATATATATATATATATATATATATATATTATACGTGTGTGTATAGTTGGATTTGATTTGCTAAATTTTATTTGAAATCTTTACATCCTTGTCCATGACAAATACTAGTCTATAGTTTTCCCTGCTTTCTCTGGTTTTAGTATTGGTGTAGAATGAGTTAGGACATTTTCCCTCTGCTGCTATTTCCTGAGAGAATGAGTACAATTTCTTCATTAAATATTTGGCATAATTCAGCCTGCTGCTTTCTGTTTGGGAAAGTTATTTATTCTTGATTTAATTTATTTAGTAGATATAGGCCTATTCAGATTATCTATTTTGTCTTGTGTGAGTTTTGACAGATTATGTCTACTGTTTTGCAATATATCAGAAATTTTGATGAGTCTTATTTTCATTTTCATTTAGCTCAAAATATCTCAAAGTTATCTTGAAACTTCTTTGATCAGTGTTTTATTTAGATTTTGCTATTCAATTAACAAATGCTTTTGGATTTTCCAGATATTTTTCTGTTACTGATGTCTAGTTTTATTCCATTGTGGTCTGACAGCATAGGTCAATTGGTTTCTTTTTTTTACATTTATTATGATGCCTTTTTTGACCCAGAATGTCATCTATCTTGGTCAACATTTCACATGAGTTTGAAATGAAGTTTATTCTGCAGTTGTTGATTGAACCATTCTGCAACTGTCAATTAGACTCACTTGATTGATGGGTGATATTGGTTCAACTATATGCTTACTTATTTTCTGCCTGGTATATCTGTCCATAACTGATAAAGGGTGTTGAAATGCACATTTACAATACAGGATTTATCTATTTCTCCTTATGGTTCTATCAGTTTTTGCCTTCTGTATTTTGATACTCTATTGTTGGGTGCATACACATTAATGATTGTTATGTGTCCTCTTTTATCATTATGTAAGGCCCTTTATCTCTGATAATTTTCTTCTCTGATGTCTGGATTGTGTGGAATTAACACAGCTACTCCACTTTTCCTTCAATTTGTGTTAGCATCTATCCATGGAGCATTCTTCACCTCTTTACTTTGAATCCTTCTAAGCCTTTAAAGTGGGTTTCTTGTAGACTATAAGTAGTTGAAAATTTGAGCTATTTTCCTTCAAATAGTTCTTCTATTCCTTTCTCTCTTGAGCTGGTATTCACACTATGGATATGTTTTATGTTTTGTAAATGGCCTACAGTTCTTGGATGTTCTGTTCTGTTAGGCTCCTTTTTTGTTCATTCTTATATTTCCTTTTCGGTTTCGGAAGTCTCCATTGATGTATCTTCAAGCTCACTGATTTTTTTCCTGGTCATGTCTATTCTATTCATGAGCCCACCCAGAGAAATCTTCACTTTTGTTGTAATACTTTTTTATTTTTGGCATTTCCTTTGATCCTTGCTCAGAGTTCCCATCTTTCCGCCTACATTACCAACATATTGCTGCATATAATTCCCCTTCCACTAGAGTACTTAGTGCATCATGATAGTTACTTTAAATTATCAGTCTGATGATTCTAAAATCTCAAATCTCTTCTCCATCTGAATCTGGTTCTGAAGCTTATTTCTTCACACTGTGTTTTTTGCCTTTTAGCATGCCCTGAGGTTGAAAGTTAGAATGATTGATTGGGTTGAAGACACTGAGGTAAATAAGCTGGCAGTGTGAGGCTTTCTGTTTATCCAGCCTGGAGTTAGGCTGTGGGTACGGTTTGCTGCAGCTGTGTCAGAAGCTCAAATTTCCTCCAGTGTCCTTATTTTTGTTTCCCCCTTTGTCTTTAGATTTCCCTGGGGACTCTTTCTTAAACAGAGACAGAGGCAGGGACGCAGTTGAATATTTATCTTCTCTTACATTGGTTAGACACTGGTAAATCATCTTCCTTGAGGGAAGGTCTTTGTTAGGAACAGAGTGCTTTGGGTGTATTTCAGAATAGTTACTTTTCCCCATCCCTTGCCAAGAGCATACAGGTCTTTGCCCTTGATCTTTACCTTGAGAATCTAGTAGGAAGTAAAGCTAATCCAAGTGAGGGGCCCGACCTTGGGAGGGTTTCATGCCTCAAGCTGGTCCATGCGAGTCTATAGCACGGGTCACTCGCCAGCTCCGGCAGCAGCTTGAGCTCCTCGTAAACTGACTGTGTTCCCATGTCTTTACAATCTGGGGCGCAGCAGTTTGCCCTGTGACCTTACTTCTCTGGTGGACCCAGGAAGAGTTGTTCATTTCCAGTTTGTTCAGCTTTCCTCTTCTTATGGGGGCAGAGTAATGACTTCCTGCCCGCTCCCATGTTGCACTGAAACCAGAAGTGAGTTCAGTGGGCTTGTGGTGTCTTTTTCACCTCAAGTAAATGCAACCCAGATCAAGCATGGAAAGGTGAACACACGAGAACAAACAGGAGCAAACAGCAGACAGGGTAGAACACTTTCAGTTTCAGTTAAGGCAAAAAAACTAAAATGAATTTTACAATGACTTCCCTATGACAAATTTATAAGTTCCTATAAGGAGCGATTCTCCTCTTCAAAATATATTTTTAGGCTTCTCTTTTGATCATTTGTATTTATCATAAATAATTTACATATTTTCATTTATACAAGCAGTGGAACCCAGCACAGTCAGCTAGGTTGCTAAACGCTCCTAAAGATATTTGCTTTAATCAGGCACCTGCCACAATAATTCTAATGCAAGGAATGTGATTATGATATCAAAGAAAAACATTGACTAAATGAGCGCCATTTACCAAAACAACACTACATAAAAGGTGCTGCTCAGAAGATTGATATGATCCCAGTGGGCCACGTGTGCCAACCCCCGATACACAGGGCAGTCTCTCTCTCACACACAGTTCCTACAAAGGAAGACACTCTTGCTGTCATTCCTACGTCAAGGGCACACAGATAGTGCTTACCCAAGGCTCTTGCACTGCGTGTGACAGATCTGCACCTTGGAGGAGCAGTAACCTGTGTGAAGCCTAACTTTGGCTCTTGCTCCAAACCTGGGCACCCACCCCTCTGACTCCTTCCTCGACTGAGGCAAATGGATTGTTCCAGGCTGAGGGAGTGGGTGGAAAGAGTTTTCAAATATAAATAGAGACTAGGACAATGACTATATTTATTTAGAGGTGACAACATCATTAAATAATTTAGGTCAGCTGATGCAAGAGAAGCTGAACCTTCGCAGCAGCTGGCACGGGGCTCTAGCTTAGCTACCAGCCAGCCTGTGTCTCCTGGCTCAGGCCACTCCATTCAGAGTTGCTCTCTGCTCCCCACACTTGCCAGTGCCTGCTCTGTGAGGAGGTTCAGATTGAAGCACAGGGGCAGAGCGTAAATGGACACAGAGAAGAGTGCACCCTTCCGAGCTCCGCTCAGCTCACGGAGGGCACCTCCATGGGAGCTCACTCCGTGCAGGCTGCTGCAGCGCAGCGGGCACTGTACTCCG
The DNA here is from genome assembly GCA_007922755.1 of Pedetes capensis. NCBI lineage: Eukaryota > Metazoa > Chordata > Mammalia > Rodentia > Pedetidae > Pedetes > Pedetes capensis. Next base: position 55,330 of record VMDO01010695.1, on the reverse strand, counting down.
GGAATACACAGGGAGTGTTTTATTGCTGTCAAATTGTATCTTGGGCTCTCACAACAGCACAATGCAGGAACTTCAAAGGGATTCCAGTCCAACTGGAACCATCATTACAAAACACATTTTAGCTTTATTGTCAGCCAGACCACAGAGGGGCAGAGGCTATGCCAAAGTAAATGCTCTTGAAATCTCCTCTATATATTACCTTTGAACAATTAATTGGTCTCCTGGAGACAAGAGGAAAAAAAGGAAAGAAAACAAAAGATTGACAATGGGATATATTGTTCTTGGATGGCCCAGCACGGACGATCCGTAGCCGTATTGCACAAGCCCTGCCAAATTGACTGTTAATTTCAACTAGCCTGTAATTTCACACATTAGGCCTGGGTTGGAGGCAGGAATTATGCTCACTTGGAAGAGCATATTTTTCGTTGGTCCTAAAGATGAGATCCCACTGCCTAGGAAAATACGCTACACTTAACATCCCCAGCTTGCTGTCACCAGGCCTCAGCGGCAAGTTTCACTCCGGCGGCATCTCTGCTGCCAGCATAGATCCTTGTGCCCTTTGTCAGCTTGCTTCCTTCTAGCATCTTCTGAACTGACAAGACAGGGCTCTGGGCAGTCAGGTGAGTGAACAGGACAGGGGACAAGGTGAGCGTCAGTGGCTCCTGGGGGCCTGAACCATGCAGGAATGAGATGTTTTGGAGTCCCAACCCCAAATACCAGCACCCCTTGCCTGGATTGCTATTTCTCCTCTCACACCTTCTGCCTTTTTTTTTTTTTTTTTTTTTGCGGTACTGGGAGTTGAACCCAGGGCCTCGTGCTTGCATTTTTTGCAAATGCTGGACCACTGAGCTACACCCTCAGCTCCCCCCCCCCCTTTTTTTTGAGACAGGGTCTCACTAAATTATGTAGAGTGCCTCTGGTCTCAAACTTGCGCTCCTCCTGCCTCTGCCTCCTGAGCCGCTGGGATTACAGGTGTGCACCACTGCGCCCAGCTACCTTCTGCCTTTCACAGTACCACGTAACTGGAGGCGCTGGTCAGACGTTAGTTCTGACTGTTCTGTGGCTTGGCTTCTCACATTGGGCCTGGCACCTGCTGCCTGGTCTCCCCTGGTTGGGACCCTCTGAGACCCTCACGTTAAGGGGTCTTAGAATGGCTAGGCATCACTGACAGTGTGTGTTCTGGGGGCATCACTTCTGCTGTGAGAGCCACAGTGGTTCCCCAGTCACCGCCTATGGCCTGGGATACCCAGCAAAGCAAAGCATACCAAGTCTGCAGGGGCGACTTCAGTGGGAGTTCAGGAGGACCAGGTGCTCCTGAGGCTGGGGAGTGACTGACAGGCTGCCTTCCACCATGATGGGCCCAGCACGATGCTTCCTGTGGGCCGGAGGCTACCTAACTCTTGGTCTTGTCTCTCTGACCCTGCCCTACTGCAGCGTCCTTCTAGAAAGGAAATGAGCAAGAAAACAGAGACGTGCACAGCCACCCCCATGCACACACACTCACAACACGCGTCCACAGCTGCCCGCACACACTCCCACTCCCACAGAGGCGACGGCATAGGTGTGTGTCGGCGCAGGAGGGGAACGTGTTTATGCGTCTGCCCCTTGGCAGTATCCTGCCACCAGGCACGCTGATACTTGCGGGACCGTGGCAGAGCTTCCACTTGACTGACATGCATGACATCACACGGCAAATCCTGTCACATGGATGGCTAAGTCACTTATTTTTGACCGTGCTATGTCCTAGCGTGCATAGTCCCAGCATGGTACAGGAAGAAAGAGGTCCTACAGTGTCCAGAACCTCAGCCTGTGAGAGATCATGGCGGGTGTTGTGTTCAGGACAAAGCTGGGAGCCATGGTGTGGCTCCAGGTGAGCAGGGCCATATGGCAGCCCTAGGCCCTCCCAGGGGTGGCCACAGGGTCTCCCAGCAGAGAGCAGGTGGTGCCAGGTCTCAGGAGGGCCCAGGCTGCAGAAGGAACATCAAACCTCACCAGCCCTTCCGATCTGAGCCACAGTAAAGCACTCGATGGTGAGTAAAGAGGATGCTGTGAATTTTTAAAAGAACATTGAGCACAGGAGTGTGAGAGATTCTTTAAAAAATATCATGGCAGCCGGGTGTGGTGGCGCATGCCTGTCATCCCAGTGGCTTGGGAGGCAGAGGCAGGAGGATCGCAAATTTGAGACCAGAGGCAGTCTGCGTAACTTAGTGAGACTGTCTCAAAAAAGTAAAAAAAAAAAAAAAAAAAAAGGGCTTGGGGTGCAGCTCAGTGGTCCAGCACTTGCAGAGCATGCAAGTATGAGGCCCTGGGTTCAAGCCCTAGTACCACCCCCCAAAAATATCATGGCCAGATTATGGGGCTTAGAGGTTCTGGCTCTACAGTATGGCCCCTTCACTTCTGGCCTCCCAGCCTGGAGAGTTCCCCTATCTACTGGATGACGTGGTTTTTCTTTCAAACCTTCGGTGTTTGCCAAAAACCTACATTTTACCCTCTCTAGAAGACACATTGTAATTCGATGGGATTCATGCATTTTATTCTACAATTTATTCTAAGACCAATAGAAGAGGAGAAGGAATCTATGTCCTCAAAGACTTTCTCACACTGGTGACAGGCCACAACTCCTGGCAGGAAAAGGCTGGCTGTGTTGAAAGCCCGAACAAGTTGTCCCAGCCCCACCTGACTACAGCCTAACCCGTGGCCAAGGGCAGGCAAGCTGGTGGCACTTCTGGTCACCTGCACAGACACTCAAATTCCAGGGATTCAGGTGTGTGCCCGCTGGTCACTCTGAGCTTTTCACCAATCGTGGGGCTCAGGGTCCCAACCCACCCATGACCCAGGTTGGCAGGAAGAGGACTCGCCCAGGCACTGCCCCGGTGCTGACAGGCTTCATCTTTTTTTCAGAAACAGAGATCTGGATTTCTTGTGGACTCTGTGGGCACTTAAATCCGGCTCCAGAAAGCTCTTCTGTTGGCCATATTGGTCAGGGCTCCGTGTGGGTGGCGCAGAGGAGGCACCATGGCTGCAGGCAGACTCGGGCAGAGAGCTCTGCGCTGCCATCTGGGTTTCTTGCCTCTGTGGGGCTATTTCCCATGGCACACGCTTATGCCACTGGCGGCCCCGGTTTTAAAAGTCTTCGGATCCTTGCCTTAAGCTCTGTCACAAAGGAGAACTTATTTTGACTCAAGAAGCTGGCGGGAAGGCAGATGTCTGAGGCCCGGGAAGGCTGGCTCTGGTGCCAAGCTCCGCAGCTGAGTGTGACCATTTACCCTCACGGCTTTCAAGGATGTGCGTTGGTCATCATGTAGAAATGACCCGATACCCTGATTCAGGGAAAACAGCTTTAGACAGGAGAGGTGTTTTTCTCCCTCTGTTTCCCTAAGTTTTTCAGTGAATTAAAAGAGCTTCCTTTGCACACGTTCCACTTTGCCTCTTCAACTCAGGAGACCAAGTAGGAGGTTCTTGGCTTTTGACATGTGACAAAGTGTATTATATCTATCCTAAAATCCTCTTCACTGTCAACAGAAGTTTTTCTGAGTTGAGTACAGGTTTTATAATAGACATAGTGGGTTTTGGACATTTGTGGACTGGAATCTGCCATCGATTAGCTAGGTACTTTAACAAGTCACTTATTTTCTTTAAGCTTGAGTTTCCTCATCTGTAAAAGGGGAATAATAACAATAGGACCTCGATTCATAGAGCTGTTGTAAGGATTAACTGAAGGAATATGGAACTATCAGAATGTGGGACAACTGGAAATCTTTTATGTCGCTCGTGGAAATGTGAAAGGGCGAAGCTGCTTTGAGAAGCAGTCTGGCAGTATCTTGTAAAGTTAGAAGTACACTTCCATATGAACCAGCAATGCCATTTGCAAGTATTTACACAAGAGAATGAAAACATCGGTTTGTACAAACCTTATTATGTGAATGTTCACAGTAGGAATGTTTATATCATCCCCAAACGAAGTGAATTAAAAGACCTTCGTGTGGCGAATGGCTAAGTGGTATTCTACCATATGAAAAAAAGGAAGGGATGATGGATAGATATGCTTAAGAACAGGGCGAATCTCAAGGACACGGTGCTATGTGAAAGAAACACTAGAAACGGCTGATCGAATGCTTCCACCTCTATGACATCCGAGAAAAGGCAAAGTTAAAGAGAGAAAAATAAAGGGGCTGAGCCGGGGGGAGGACTGACTGCCAAAAGGGAGGAGGGAACTTCTCGGGGTGCAGAACGTTCTGCTTCTTGGTGATGGTAATGCCAGGAAAGGGTTTGCCATGAGGTTATACAACTGAACATATTGCTAAACTCACCAAAGTATATGCTGAAAGTGGGTGATTTTAAATGTAAATAAATCTTACCTTACTAAAGCCAAGTACACACACCAACCTGAATCCCCTTCATGCCGGTTGCCATTGAGAATTACAAATCCGTGCCTATCTGTGTTTTTGCCCATCATTGAAGTGACATCTTAGGCCCAAGAATGGCTTCTTTCAAGTACTTCTGACACAAAGCAACCTTAAAAAAAATTACCTACCTATCTACCTACCTACCCACAAAAAGGAAAAAGGGAAAAAGAAAAGGTAGCGAGACTTGACACCATTTGCAAAGCCCCTTGAGACACTTGGATAAAAAGCCACACAGGAGTGCCAAGCATAATCAGGCTTTTGTTTTCAGTCATACAAATAGTGTAGTTCTTTGTTTGCTAAGTAACTTTAGGAATAAAGTAAAACAACTATTTAATCTTAAAATGTAATTAAAAGGCCATTTGACAATATGTTCCTTATCTCCCTTCACGCTGACATTTCCAGACTTAGGAGGTCCATGAACCCCAGCATCCACCCTGTCCAACCTACAACTCTAAAGTCTGTGGGCAAGCCCGCGGCGGGCAGTGGCACATATGAAGATGTGACACTTGCCAGGAAGGATGGAGTGAAAGAGATGGGAAAGGACTGGAGGGGCACGGGGACAATTACAGGCTCGGAAAACCACAGGGAGAGATCTGGCTGTTTCACTCAGCATCTCTTGGCTGTGCTAATAACTAGTGCTGTTCTTAGGCACTAACAACTTGCCACCATCTTCCGAAATTTATTGGCACTTTTGTGACTATCACACGCTGAGGTCTTGGGCACAGAGGGGCACATGAGACTCGAGAGCGCTTTTCCATTCCTGTGAGCATGCCACGGGCAGAGGATGTGGAGTCACTGCCTCAGACACAAAGGCATTGTGCATTGGGGACTTTCTGGTGGGTTCTTGTTGGCCTTGGGTCCTGTGTGGAGGCGGCGGGGGTGGCGGAGTCTGTCACCCTCATTACGAACCCTTTCCTGGCCCGAGGCACACACTCCAAGCGGAGGGCAGAGCCGAGGCGAGTTTCTCATGCTCTGCACTCTGAAACCCGAGATGACGCGGCCTCCTTCCTGCACAACAGTGCCGAGTGTTCGGTCGCTGTTATGACTTGTCTGGTTCCCACAGAGGGAGGAATCCTGCCAAATATTTGTAATCTGCGCTGAAGTATGCAATCAGGGAAGCCACACCCAGGAGCAAGTGCATGGCTGCATAATTGCAGTGAGCTGGCTGGGAGACCAGCTGGAAACGGGGTGCGGGGTGGAGGCAGCTCGTGCGTGAGCGTGAACAGGGTCTCTGCCACTCTGGCTGGGGTCCTCCACACGTTTTCTCCTCATCCTGGTAGGCACACATCTGCTTCCAGGCCCACTGATGAATGACGGTTTTTCTCTCTGTATGTGCTCCCACGTAAGAAAGGATCGTAGCGATGTAAAGGTTCCAGATAACCAAGTTGTCCAGGTTCGTTTGTACGGATGTCATCAGCCAAACTGGACTGTATTTATGTGCAATGGATCCTTCTTTGCTTCTAAGCAAAGCATTTCGGCAGATTTGCTATGGTGGTAAAATTAGAAGGCCATGTGACAATACGTTCCTCAGCTCCCTCTACGCTGACAGATTACCTAGGTAAGAGGGCATCGTAAGTCACCGTAGGCTGCTGTGGCATGGAGCTGGCGGGTCTTAGGGCTGGCACTGCTATTCAAAAGGGTTAACAGCACTCACTCCAAGGTACTGGTAAGGTAAAGAGCTGAATGAAAGACTGTATCATTCCAGGATGCAATAAGACTTTTTAAAAAATGAGATTACTGAAATTATCAGACCTTACATTCATTTTTGACAGTCAGACAATAGCTATCGGCAGCGCCATCTGTTGAAATATTAAGAAACTTCATTTCCTCCATCCCAAATAATATTTATTTTAAGTAAAGGAAGATAAACATATCTGGACCCACAGGTAGGCCTAGAACTCCAGCCCCAGGATAGGAGGGGCTGCCTCATTTGCAGAGCCTGACCACTAACCGTACCTGCAGAAAAGGCCATCACAGAAAACGACATGGCTTACACCTCAGCTCCCATGTGCTCCCTGAGCAGGGACAGCAGGCTAGCACCTGGGACAGACTCTCCTGGCTTCACAGGCTCGCTGGCTTTCAGTGCTGGACACGGTCCAGGCTCCATTTTTGGAAGGGACCTACGCCCTAGGTCAGTCTTACCCAAGGTCAAACAAGTGGTACCTCTCAGGTCAGGTTTCAAATTCAAGCTCCAGGTGTTCTGAATTTCAGCCCTGAGCTCTTCCCCCTTGCATTCTAGGCGTCTCCTTCGGGGGCAGGGGTTGGTTCCACCTCACCCCATGACAGCCACGGAGCACCTCTGCATCCCAGCCAGGTCACAACACTAGAGCACAGGAGACGGGGTCACAACCATGCAGCTGGCATCACTGAGCGAGGATGCAGAAGGGGGCTGCCTCATGGAGGCTTCTCTGGGGCCAGGACTGAGGCATGAGGGTGCAGCCCACCCTTCTGCAATCATCAGGAGGAGCAGATTAAGGCCCAAGGGGAGGAAAGGGGTCAGAGTGTCTGCGGAGAGGCCAGCGGGGTGACAGGCGAGGGCAAGCTCACCGCCAGCCTGGGAGGTGGAAACTTCGGGAGAGTTTCGAGCAAGTGGGGAGGTGGTCCCCCTTCAGGCTGAAGGAGCTGCTCTGGCTGCCATCATGGGAGGGGTCATCCAGGAGGAGCTGGATTCTGGATTTTTTTCTGAAGGGGAACGGACAGGGTTTGCCCATGGATAATACCCTGTGGCACGTGAGAGAAAGAGGAGTTATGTGGACTCAAAGCTTCAGCAGAAAATAACGGCGGGTGCTGGGAGTGCTTGGCAAGGAAGGTGTGTTCTCTCTAAGAGCCTCAGAAACGCAGTGACGCAAGCGCGCATAGCCCCTGCTGCGCACATTCGAGGGGGCTCCGCTCTGTCTCCACAGCACTGTGCTTTGCACCATGTGGCTCTGTCTCCAGCAGCCAAGAGACTCAAGGTTCCTGCAGGGAGTACAAGTGTGCTTCCGATGGACATCTTCGTGAATCTGTTCAGAAACCTGCCCTGCTCGTCAAGGTATAGGCATAGCTGCTGAGCCACAACCGCACAGCATTTTCAGAAGGTGACCATCCTGAATGCCACAGAAACAGAGCTGGCCTGGGAGCGCTACACTCTCATAGAGACTCACTGTATCAAGGAGCCTGCTGTAACAGGCCCCCATATGTCTGGTGGCATTGTGCTGTGGGGGTTGCATGGTGCTGTGATGCAAAAAGCTATGCCACTGGTATCTCAGACACCAGCAGGGCCACCCATGGTGGACAGGTTTCAGCTGAGCTCCCAGACTAAGCCAGTCTAGGGAGAAGAACCCGGCAGCCTGCTCCCGAAACATTTACCCATAGAAAATCCTATGAATAGCAGAGAAGCACTGTCAGATATAGTGCTAGAGAATGAGGCCCCCAGGCTAGAAGGCATTCAAGAAACTGGGGAAGAGTTGCCTCCTCACAGTAGAGTCAACCTTAATGATGGGAATGGAGTAAAGCCCCTGGAATCTCCCTTTGCTGATAAGGCACGACTCAAAATGGGAAGAAACACAGTGACTGTAACAATAGGCTCAAACCTTAAAGGATCCTGTGCACAGCACAGTGTCGGGGAGTGTTTCATTCTGTTGTACACAGGGTCACTATGCATCGGATCTGACAGGACAGCACCCGACAACAACTGTGACAGTCTTTGTAGGCACCAAGGTGGGATGAGGGAGAAACTGCAGAGAGAACCTCACTACCAACACTGAAGTGTGTGTAAATGTCTGAGGCCATTGGCAGCTTCTGCTATCTCTTCAAGAAATATGAATTCACGGTGGGGGTGGGGTGGGGAAGTCAGCTCTCTGCATACCCACCTAAGTTATGGGAGTGGAATAAATGATGGGAATTTTAAACACTGACCTTTGCCCTAGAGGTCACCTAAACTGACACTAGAGGATGGGTCCTCCTACTGTCATTGCCAGAAAGATCATTTCTCATATGAAGGCCTTATTATGAGGGGGGCATTTAAACTTTTGGGCCATCATCCGCTCTAGCAGCCTTCTATACAGCCTGGCAAGTCATTGCCCTTTGTGTCAACCTGAGCTGTCACTGTGTCAAACACGTACTTTTTAAGCAGTGAAGAGACGCAGGCGGGATGGGCTGCGAGGAGCCCATATTTCATACGTGGTTGGACACGATCAAGGAAGGACTCACCCAACACTTCCCTCTTCCGCTTCAGCTCCCTTTGCCCCACGCCCAGCACTGCAAACATGACCCAGGAGAGCCCATAAAATGGTCTAAGTGTAGGCTTCAAAACCGCCTCCCGATGAATGCCTGGGAGCTTTCACTAGCTATTATAAAGTAACTTTTTACCTTCTGAATGACCTGTCTCATGACTAATGTCATCTAGCCATGGAGCAATCGAGGGACACGCCCCCTGAATCACAACCAGAGCAGAATTGGAAGATGGTGATAAAAATGACACGCATCTCTGTGCATCAGATCAGTTTGTACTTGCTAACACAAGACGACAACGTCAGATACTAGGAGCAAATGTGTGCCTGCGTCCCTGCGCAGGTGAACATGAAGCTCCTGGATGGAGCCACCGCTCACTGGCGCCCAAGCCCCTTTCCCTCTGCCTTTGTGGCCCCTACGACTTCACTTGCCAGGGTTGTTGCCCACGGTGCCTCTCTGTCCTATCTAGGTTGGATCTGGGGGCTATCTCAGACTGTCAGCTCTAGACCGCAGGATTTACATACCGCAGGATCATGCAAATGGGCGCTTCATAAATGTCCTCTGAAACACTGTAATGAAGAAGGGCCATGAGAACTGGGTGGGCTGGTGCACACCTGTAATCCCAGAGATTTGGGAGGTAGAGGCAGGAGGATCACAAGTTCAAGGCAAGAGGCAGCCTGTGGAACTTAGAAAGACCCTGACTCAAAATAAAAAATAGAAAAGTGGCTAAGGATGCAGCCCAGTGGAAGAGCACTTCAAAGTACACGTGAGGACCTAGGTTTAATCCCCTAGTACCACAAAATAAAAAATAAATAAATAAATAAAAAGAAAGAAAGAAAAAACCCATGATTTCTTTAAGTGAACCATACATGGCTTAATTTCAAATGAATATTCATTAGCTTTTGACAGCCAGAAACCCAGAAGAAATATATGAAGGTGATATACCAAGCATGACCATGAATAACAAGACCGGTCTTGAACAAAATAAAACTGGGCACACACTGACACACACAAATAAACTGGAAAATCATCTGGGAAGTCTAATATGACTTATGCCGGTCTTGGTTCAAAATATTTCTGGAGTGTCTCTTTGGGATCTGCCTCAAGGGTGAGTCTACAAGTCACACTAGAAACCAGTTTTAGGGGTTGAGGGGGTGTAGCTCAGTGATAGAGTGCTTGCTTAGCTTATGCAAGGCCCTAGGTTCAATCCCCATCACCCCCACAAACAAACCAGTTTTAGATGGTAGAATTACAGTTTTTGAAATTTGTCTAGCTGTAATAGCTTTGCGAAGGTCTATAACTACATCCAGTAAAGAGACGTCTTCGGTATTCCTCTGTTAAGTGGTGGTGGTAGGTGCTGTAGAGTGTGCTCCGACTCATAGGGTTTTCAGTGGCTGATTGTTTCAGGATTGCTTCAGGAGAGGATTGCCATGTCCTTCTCCTGTTTTTGTGGTGCTGGAGATCGAACCTGGGTCCTCAGAGAGTGCAGAGCAGCACTCTACCAACTGAGCTAAACCCCAGTCCCAATGTTAAGTACCCAGTCCTTTTTCTCTGGCTGCCTTTGACATTTTCTCTCTCCTTTCTTTCTTTCTTTCTTTTTTTTTTTTTTTCTTTCAGTACTGGGGGTTGAATCCAGGGCTTCATGCAGACTACAGAAGCACTCCATCACTGAGTTGCACCCTCGGCCCCTTTTTAATTTTGAGATAGGGTCTCGCTAAGATGAATAGGCTGCCCCTGGCGTTGAACCCGTGATCTTCCTGCTGCAGCCTCCTGAGTTGCTGGGATTTCATGTATGCGCCACTGTGCCCAGCCTCACATTTTCTCTTTATTACTTCTTTTGTGCTGTTTGATTACAGGTACTTCAGTGTAGTTTTTTGGGGGGCTTGAGGTTTGTTGAGCTTCTTGAATCTTTGTGTTTATAATTTTCATAAAATTTGAAAACTGTAGCCATTATTTCTTCAAGTATTCTTTCTTCCCTTCCATCTTTTTCACGTACTCTGATTACATGTACATTAGGGCATCTGAATTATACCCCCAAACTGATTCCCTTCATTTTATTGGAAAATTCTTTCTTCTTTTTCATTTTGTGTACTTGCTATTGCTGTTCAAATTCACTATCTTTTCATTTGCAGTATGTAATATGCCATCAATTCCATCCAATATAATTTATGCCACACATGAATTCAATTTCCTTCTTCATTTAATGTCCCTCACATATACACTAGGGGCCTAGAAAATTGGTTCATCATCCCTGTGGGTACTTCTAACATCTGTGTCAATTCTGAGTGGGTTTTGATTAGTTCTTTTCCCATTTGCCAGGGAACATATTTTCCTGCTTCTTTGAAAGCTTGTTAGTTTTTGCTTGAATGTTGTAGATTACAGAATTTATCTTATAGGGCTGGTAGATATTTTTGCATCCCTATAAATACTCTAGGGCTGGGGTTTAGCTCAGTGGACAGTGTGCTGCTCTGTGTGCTCTGAGGCCCTGGGTTCGATCCCCAGCACATCATACCATGCGCCTGCGCCGTGAGGGGCTCTGCACGCCGGGGCAGTCTACAACATCCTTCTCCTCTGTCCTGAGCTCTCCTGCCAGTCTGGCCTCCCTGCCCGCACCCTCTGCCCTCTGCCCTTGGAATGTAGGGAATCTGCTGGCCCCGCCTGCCTCCTCTCCCAGCAGGGAGCTGAGGCAGATGACTGCTCTCCTCATTTGTTTTCCACTTCTCAGAGACCCTGCATCTCCTGCCTGGTATGCAGATTCTGAAACTCGTCCTCTCATATAGTTTGTATTTTTTATTTTACCTATCTTGTGTGTTGCTGTGATGCTGAAAGCTGTGCCACTGGTATCTCAGATACCAGCAGGGCCACTCATGGTGGACAGGTTTCAGCTGAGCTTCCAGACTAAGGCAGACTAGGAAGAAGGACCCAGCAGCCCACTCTCAAAATGAGCCATTGAAAACCCTATGAATACCTGACAAGCACTGTCAGATACAGTGCCCAAAAATGAGCCCCCTAGGCTGGAAAGCATTCAAGAAACAACTGGGGAAGAGTTGCTGTCTCAGAGTAGTGTCAATGTTAATGATGAGACTGGAGTAAAGCCCCTGGGACCTCCATTTGCTGATGTGGCACCACTCAAAATGAGAAGAAACATACTGGCTGCAACAATAGCTCAAACATAAAAAGATCGTGTGCATGGCACAGCGTGGGGTAGTGTTTTGTTCTGTTCTGCATAAGGTTGTCATGAGTTGGACCTGACTCGATGGCACTCAACAACAACAATAACATCTACCTTTAAGCAGGAGATAAATCTGGTCCCTGTCACCCCATCTTGGTTTAATCATTACTAATGCTCAACATGGCCATCAACGTGGCACAGATTGATTGTGGATTACTGTTGTTTCTTTCAGGAAATTTAAATTCAATGGCAAAGGACCCATCTCTGTTAGCAGCAAGCTTGCTCACTAGTTTATTTCCTTCTTGTCGACTGAGCATGTACTACACCCCAAAGATGCCGTCTCATGCGTGTTATCTCATTTTAATAGATTTGCTAGATATTAAGAGCTTTATAAAGTAAATATGTGGGACTCATAAGGATGAGTCGTGTAACTTATCCGAGGTTATGCAGCTAGAAAGTTACAGGGCTGAAACTTGAAATCAAGTTTATCAGATTCCACAGCTTGTGTTCGTATTCACTGCACTTCTGAATGCACTCAAGAAAAGACCCTGTGCAGTAACAGACACTTTGTAACGACAGCAGCATTAAACACAGGAGTGTATGGCACCTTCTCTGGTGACATGATGGAACACGATGACAGCAGGTGCTCTCTGTTGTTCACTTTAGGCTGCTACAGGCTTTTAGAGGTATCACTAGTTCATCTACTCCCAAGGGGGGAAAAAACTTGCCTATTAAACTATGACAATGTTTTAGAGGTCATCAATTTCAGTATGGATTTCAATTTTAGGGCTGTTAAAAATGAAAAGGTCTGCATGTCAAAGTCAATAAGTTGTTACAGTATCGTTTACTAAATGCTTACTATGTGTCATTGTAACTGATTCCTTCCATAACCCTCAAAGTAGGCATTGTTGTCTGCCATTGTATAAGGTTGAAACTGAGGCTCAGAGTGAGCGGTGATGTATACAGGGTCACACAGCTAGTAGATGTCAGCAGTGGGCATTTGCTACTGAACACGTGCTTGTTAAAAACAGTGAATCAAACACATTGGTAATGGCATGTTGACCCTATGTGTGTGCACAAGAGAGTGTGCTCATGTGTGTTCCCGAGAGTGTACCAAGAGTCAGACCTGCTTTTAAGAGAGTACGAGAGGCGGAACTAGGACAGTGAATGTTGGCGGAATGACATTTCTCATCTGCCCACAACCTAGTGAGTGGACAACTGTGCATGGATGTTTTATGAACTCAGAAAAAGCTTTTTAAAGACTTTTAAAGCTTAAAGAATTACGGCGGGAATAAACCAATTTTTAAATTAGGACATACGTCTGTTCAAATGCAAAATATCTATTGCTTTTATAGATTCCTACGAGATTGAGTGTAATAAGACTCAAGGTAAACTGCTCTTGGAATAAAGAAAACTTCTTTATAACACTAGGGAGAGACCCTGGCGTGAGCTTGCACCTGTAATCCCAGCAACTCTGGAGGTGAAGGGAGGAGGACTGTTAAATTCAAGGCCAGATGCAGGCTACGTAACTTAGTAAGACCCTGTCTTGAGACAAAAATAAGAAAAGGCAGGGTGCTAGGGATGCGATGCAGTGGTAGAGCACTTGCAAAGTATATGCGAGGCCCAAATACAGCAAAAACAAACAAACAAACAAACAAAACAACCAAAAAACCAAAACCAAACAAACAAAAAACCCCAAACAACTAGGGAGGAAGGTGCTGCTTCAAGTAGAATATTTTTTTTTCTAATTTAGTCTCTCTTTAGTATAAAAACCAGAGAACAGATTCATACCTCTTTCAGTGAACCGTGTTTTTAAAAAGCCAGACTTTCCTGAGGGTAGAAGTGAGGCTGCTCTTGTCCTGTGACGTCCAGGACAGCTCATCCCCTGAGGCACTGGGAGGTGGGGACGTGCTGTGCTCTGGGGACAGGCTGCGGCTCACCCTGCCCTCCATGTCTGATTCGGGCTGGCGAGGCTCCACATGGCGTCAGTCTTAGCAGTAAAAGGGTGTCTGAGCCTTCTGTAAAAACTCTGAACCCACGAATACAAGGCTTCACACCCACAAAAAATTGGGGTCACGTTCAGGTGGGGTTTACTATATTAAAATATAGAGGGTTCGGCTGGGTATAGTGGAGCCTGCGCCTAATCACAGCAGCTCAGGAGCTGAAGGCAAGAGGATCACGAGTTTGAGGCCAGAGGTAGCCTGCGGAATTTAGGGAGATCTTGCCTCAAGATTTAAAAGGAAAAAAAAAGTAAAACATGGGCTGGGGGTGCAGCTCAGTGGTAGAGCGCTTGCAAAGTACGCATGAGGCCCTGGGTTCAAACTCCCAGTACTGCAAAATAAATAAATAAATAAACAAATAATAAAAAATTAAAGGGTTCAGTTTGGTTTGGGTTCAAAATCTTGATCCTATGTGTAAATAGACAATATTTTTTTTCAATGTCTTTCCTTTTACTTTTTTTTTTTTTTTTTTGTGGTACTGAGGGTTGCACCCAGGGCCTTGCACTTGCATGCTCTCCAAGTGCTGGACCACTGAGCTGTGCCCCCAGCCCAGTTTTTATTTTTTGAGACAGGATCTCACTAAGTTACACAGACTGCCTCTGGTCTCGAACTTGGGATCCTCCTGCCTCTGCCTCTGGAGCCACTGGGACTACAGGCGTGCGCCACTGCGCCCAGCCCCTTTTACAATTTTTAAATAGCTAATGATATTAAAAAAATTAAAAGCTGAACCAAAACCCAAGTATTCACTGAGTTTGGATTATAGGTTTGAGTTCAGAAAAATGTTTTTAAAGATGCTTGCGCTGGAGCGGATTTGGAGTTCAGGCTGGGAAGTTCAGTGAGAAGCTTCATGATCAATATGCACAGAAACTGAACTGCACCTGAACCCACTGCATCTCAGCATACCGAGCCTGCTCCCCAAGCTGAACCCAACTGCTCACTGCTTGAAACCCTGATGAGTAACTCTGCAGGAGGGGCGGAAACGCGGAACCACAGCCATCTTAACCAGAGACGCCTCCAGGCCTGCTCAAGCAGCATGGCGTTTTCAAGCCGAGTGGTTATGTGATGTGTCCTGCTTCAGAAGGGTAGGGGGTGACAGTCACCAGGGGAGCAGACTTTCTGAGTGCTGGATGTTCATATGGCAGAGGGCTCTCCCACCAGTGGAAGACAGCATCTGACAGGCCAGGCCTTTCCTGACACCGTCATCCCCACTTGAGACCATGACCAGTGCAGTCTGGGCGTGGCCTCGGTAGTCCCTGAGAGAGCCTGCCCTGTCACCCTGTGGTCAGCCCCAAAGTACCGCAATAACTAATTAACTAACCAACTCACTGAACAATATAAAAGAACTCGGATGGCTGGAAGAATAAGCAGTTAAAGAGTCAGGGAAGAAATAGGCTTTTCTCCATAGAAGATGAGGCAAAAACTGTGGACTGTGCAGCAGTCCTGTGCTTCAGATGAACGGTCTTCAAAGCGTGGCCGCAGCCTTGCCAGGAGCGACAGCATCTCGGAGAAAACTCGAGGGCGCCACGCCACACCTCACAAGCCAGAAGCTCGGCTCTGCGGGCCAGGAGCTTGGCTGACTGTGTGGCCGGCTCGCCCCAGCTTAGAGCCCCGGGTGTGGAGCAGAAGGGGAGTCCAACCTGTGCCAGGCGGCCTGGAGCACGAGAGGTCGCAGTGCTGCCTCCCCCTCCCCTGGTCATCCCTGCTGCTGTTGCAACTGCCACATGGTCAAGGGACGGCAATCAGCACGCTTCTGGCTCCCTCATTCCCTAAGACTCCAGGATGACTCGGTCATCACCAAGCGTAAGGCATTGCCAGAGAGTAACCCGCCAACCACGCAGGCATCCTCAGCGGCGGGTCCTGCCTATCACATGGTCTGTGGTCACACGCAAACGCTGTGACGCGTGCATCCTGAGAGGAGGCGGGAGGCGGACAGAGGCAAGGGCCCGCCCAGCCCCCGACGCCAGGGCCTGGCTCTCCTTGGCTGGCGCTCGTTTCCTCCTGGGGAGATGAATGGCCTGGCAAGGTCAGTGCAGCCCTTAGCCCTGGGTGTCCACACAGCACATGGACACACAGCAGTGCTTGTCCAGGACATGCAGGGGAGACGCCAGTGGACACGAGGCCTGGGATGGGCAGGTGACATCTATAGGAAGCTGGAACTCAGGTCTTCTAAATGTCAGCTCTGTGTCTCTGGCCGGCTGGTGGCTGCATGTCCTACAAACACTGCCACACACCTGGGAAGGACGCCCTTCCTTCCTGCAGGCAGGTTCAGCCGGCTCCTTCCTGTCTGCAGGAGACTCGAGCGTTTCATCTCGGGGGACGGTGCTTATTAGAAAATGGCGCTGGGTCCCTGCTCTCCTGGGTGAGGCAAGGGACGGTCTGGAGGCAGCCCAGTCAAGCCTCAGCCTTGAGTCGAGTGGACAGAGTCACGGCGGACAGGGGCAGGGCTGGGTGGCCCCAGCCCCCAGGACATGGAGCTCCTTGTGCCAGCCAGGGGCAAGGTGGGCTGGAGGCAGCTGCCAGAGCTCTCTGGGCCTAGTTTCCTTCTTTTTTTTCTTTTGGGGGGATGCATATTTCTTCAGGAAGGAACAGACAAGTTCCTCATCACGCAGCCCCTCCCTCCGGTCACCCCAACCCCAGCTCTGCCCTCACATCGCCTTCTCTGCCCCTGACTGTCCAGCCTTCTTTTTCCTAAGGACACTGTGATTGCAGCAGTGTCCCAGATCATGGGGGAGGAGTGCTAAGACACCCCTCCCCCAGATGCCAGAAACCAGGCGGTGCGGAATCCTATGTACGCTACGTTCTTCCTATTGACACCTAATTATGGTCAGGTTTAGTGTCAACATGAGGCACAGAGGAAACCGACAGCAATAACTAATCATACAGTGGTGCGATCATAACAACATACTGCCAGAAAGGGTACGTGTGGTGTATTTACGGAAACTCCCAGGTAATACTTTTGGACCATGGGTAACTGCAACCTGGGAAGGAAACCTGTGGATTGGGGCACTGATCACCTGCATAACCCAGGTCCACCTCCCATCCCAAGATCCTTAACTTGATCCCATGTGGAATGGGGACACAGCCACGGGCTCTGAGGGTGGCAGGGGCACTGGCCTGTCCATCACAGGCATCGTGGGGCAGGGTAGTGTCCTCTCTGGTCTGCGCAGGAGCACGGCCAGCTTCCTCACACGCAGAGGCAGAGGCTAGCATGGAGGAGGGCTGCAGTCCCTCACCTGCCCGTAGCAGCTGCACAATGGGTCACATAGGCTTTTGTTAAAAAAAAATGACAAAAGAGGACCGGGTGTGCAGCCCCGTGGTGGACAGAGCACTTGTAAAGTATGTGCGAGGGTCCGGGTTCAACTCCCCAGTACCGCAATAAAATAAATGAATGAATGAATGAATGAATGAATGAATTCACACCTTTGATCCTAGTGACTCAGGAGGCTAAGGCAAGAGGATCAAGATTTGAGGCCAGAGGCAGCCTGCACTACTAGCAAGATGCTGTCTCATAATAAAACATAAAAAAGGAGCCAGAGTGTAGCTCAGTGGTGGAGTGCTTGCTTAGCATGCGCAAGGGCCTGGGCTCAACCACTAGTACTGCTAAAAAAGAATCTGCAAAAGTCAGACACTTTCACACCTATAGAAAGGTCCCTCAAACATATGAAATCGCACAGAAGTGTTAGATATGCAGCCCTTATCCACTCTGCCCTTTGTGCAAAGACTCTCGGGGTTAGAAGTGCAAGCAAAGAAGCATCTCCTTAATGAAGGCTCCGTGTTCCTTCCAACTTATCTATGAGAGAATTCTTAAAATTAGTATTTAAGAAAACTAATTTTTAGTCTCCGATTACTTTTTGGAAGGCTTTATTTTTGTCCTGAATTTTATTATTCTGCTTGCTGAAAAAAATCTGAACTCTCCTAATTCCGTTTTCGTGTTGTTACAAAAGGCACCCGAGGACAAGGGAATTTTCGGTTTAGGCTCCATACCTTGTGAGGAGGAAGGGGGAGGAGAGCCTGCGGGGGTCCCCTGGACTCTGACTCACTCATTTCTCCCCCAAGGGAAGCAGGTCTACAGTGTTTTAGCTCTGAACAGCGAGCAGCTGCACAGGACGGCTTCCACATTGCATTTTCAGTTCTGGTGGACAGCAAGGAAAGGACGCACCTGAAGCCTGCCTGGGTGCCTTGCACAGGACTGAGAGGGAACAGCAGCACAGGACAAGGGTGTGCATTGGTGGTGGCCTGCAGGCCTGATATCTGTTGCCTGAGAAGGCATCACAGGAAGGCACCACACAAAGACAGCATGCCCGACGGAGCCCTGGAATGCACCGCTGTCCTTCCTTCCCCCTGGCATTGCAGTGCCAGGCTGAGCAACACTCCCCCAGGAATAGAGACTCCCAAGACTCAGAGACCCACGCCAGCAGTCCTGGAAATCCAAGACCCCAACTGCACTTTAGAATGAGCAGGAGTCAAGCAGGGTCAGTTGAAACATGTCCTATTCAGAAACCCCACTAGGAAAGCAGGGAGCGCCAGCTCAGGCTGGGGCCGGGGCCTCCTCTGGAGTCTGTGTGGAACAAGCTCCAGGGAGCTCTGTGACACTGTGGGGTCCCTCCCTCCGGGCTCTGCAGTCCACGCCCAGCGAACCTGGCTTCCCTCTCCCCAACTACCTGTCCCCACGCAGGAGGACAGTATTCTGCTTAGAGGGGCAACAGCACTTGTGTCAAGCTTTGTATTTATTACTTAAAAATACAGGCACCTTTCTTTCCTGTGAGACCGTTTCACTGTGTGCACACGATCTTCTTTTCCCATAGAAAGTGAAAAAAAATTAAAAAATGACTGCAGCTCTGTCCTTCACCGCCCCCTCCCCAGCCTGGTCATCTGCTTTCACAGCAGAACACCCACTGCCTTGACGTTCTCTCCCATGAACCAGCAGAGACTTAAAGATGTTGTGCACAATCTTAATGGATACATGTTCACATTTTTGAGAAATGAATTGTCTATGACCACAGAAGTACTGAATGCTACACCACGGGCATTACAGACACCAGCAGGGTCACTCATGATGCACAGGTTTCAGCTGAGTTTCCAGATTAAGACAGACTAGGGAGAACTTCTGGTTGCACTTCTTCTAGGATGGATCAGTTGATTTTATAGCAGTCCATGGTAGATTCAATATTCATCTCTAGCACCATAATTCAAAAGCATCAATTCATCTCCTGTCTCCCTTATTCAATGTCCAGCTTTCACAACCATATGATGTAACTGAAAATACCATGGCATGGGTCAGGCTCTCCTTCATCTTGGATGTGACATCTTGACTTTTCAGCACTTTAAAGAGGTTTTTTGTGACATCTTTTCCCAATGCAATGCATCTTTCGATTTCTTGACTGCTGCTTCTATGGGTGTTGATTGTAGAACCAAATAAAGCAAAGTCTTGGACAACCTCAATCTTTTCTCCATTTATCATGAAGCTGCACACTGATCCAGTTGTTAAGGATTTCTGTTTTGATGTTGAGGCACAATCCATACTGAAGGCTGTGTTCTTTAATTTTCATCAGCAAATGATTCAAATCATCTCCCTGTTAGCAAGCACAGTTGTGTCATCTTCAAAATGCAGATTTTTAATGAGCCTCCAATCCTGATGCTGCATTCTTCTTCATAAAGTCCAGCTTCTCAGATTATTTGCTCAGCATAGAGACTGAAGAGGTACAGTGAAAGGACACAGCCCTTAAGCATACCTTTCCTGACTTTAAACCAAGCAGTATTTCCTTGTTCTGTTTGAACAACTGCCTCCTGGTTCATGTACAGATTCCTCATGAGTACAATTAAGTGCTCTGGCATTGTCACTCCTCACAATGTTGTCCATAATTTGTTGTGATCCACACAGTCAAATCCCTTTGAATAGTCTATGCTCTTGGTCAATATCCATCTGGTGTCAGCAATGATGTCCCTGATTCCACACCCTTTCTGAATCCTGCTTGATTTTCTGGCAGTTCTCTGTCAATATACTGATAAAGTCACTTTTGAATCATCTTTAGGAAAATTTTACTTGTGTGTGAGATTAATGGTATCATTTGATAATTTCCACACTCTATTGGATCCCCTTTCTGGGCAATAGGTACAAATATAGATCTCTTCCAGTCAGTTGAGCAGGAAGTTGTTTTCCACATCTCTTGGTATAGACAAGTGAGCACCTCCAGTGTAGCATCTGTTTGCTGAAACATCTCAATTGATATTCCATCAATTCCTGGACCCCTGTGTTTCACCAATGCCTTAAAGGTAGCTTCCAATTCTTCCTGCAGTACCATTGGTTCCTAGTCATATACAACCTCTTGAAATGGTTGATCACCAATTCTTTTTGGTATAATGACTCTATATTCCTTCCATCTGCTTTTGATGTTTTCTGTGTCATTTAATATTTTCCCTGTAGAATCCTTCACTATTATCGATCGAAGCTTGAATTTTTTCTTGTATATTTTATTTTCTTACATTAGGTTATCAGATTTAAGGTCCTTGGGGCAGAAGTCTTATTGCTTTCAAATTATACATAAATGATAATCATAATAAATTCACTTACAAATAGATCCTTTCCATATCTCTATCACTGTGTCTTCCATTTCTGTAGGTTTAAGAAAAATTCTTTAGAACTGATTATTTTAGTTTACTGATGACAGATATGACTATTTTATTTGGAGCAAAACATGTCCTGATTGAAAGAGGAACAGTCTCTTCTGAAGTGGCTAAAAGCTGATTCACACAGAGGCAGACCTGATGTCAGGAGATGTCACACATCCAAGCTTTCTGCTGCGGGTGTGAGGGATGACTCTGGAGTGACTCGTGGCCCCCTGGTGTACTATGGGACTGAGTGAAGGCTAGAATGCCCCCTTCCAGACCAGACCCTGCAGAAAGCTGCCGGGCCAGCGTATGTTCCGGGCAGGCTCCTTTCTGAGCAAGGCCCGACCCAGTGCCAGGTGTGGACGGGTAGCCTGACTCAGACTTTGCATGAGGCTCACCCACCTCCAGCCAGCGGGAGAAGTGAAGACCTTGAGAGGGACAGGGACTCTGGCGTGGCCTGTGGCTTCCGAGTCAGCAAGGCTAAAGAGGCACAGCGCTGGTGCCGGTGTTGGGACCGGATGGCCAGAGCCTTCTGCCGTGTCAAGTTCATCAATCCGGAGCTCCCTGCGCCTTACCCTTTCCCACCACGTGGTCCTGGCTGTGTCTGACAGGGTCGCTGTGGGGGGTGGGACAGCTGAGAGCAGAGAGAGCCCTAAACAAGGTGATACTTGACATTATCGAATCTTGTTCCTTAGGGAAGAAGACACAGGTCTCTGGGCAATGCGACAACGTACACTGGTTCTTAGCCCCTCTCCTTCCCCATGTCCAGCAGGGATCTGGGTGGGGCCCACCAGCTGGGGGTTAAGAGCTTCGGAGGAAGCTTTCTTCAGGTTTGCAGGCGGATGCACTTAAGCTACAAGCAGCCAGCATCTTAGAGTTCCTAATGCCAAACTGTACAGAACCACACAGCCTCCCTCCCCGGATGGAGACCCGCACCTCAGTCTGTGGAAATCGCTTCCCTGTGAAAGATAACTTCACCTCAGACACAATGCTGCCTCGTCCACACTAAGGAGAGAGAGACTGTGTTGGCTTACGACTGTGGTTTTGGGGGCCCAGATCACTGTCTACGCAGGACTTCCTATGCAGCTGACGGGAGCCCACATATGGAGACACCCGAGGTGGCAAGCTACACGCATGCCCAGAGTTACAGATGCGCCCCGTGCTTTGGCTGAGGACGCTGAGCTCTTCCTTCAGCCCCGTGCAGCTGGTGCAGGCCTGGTGGCTTTCTCTGCGGGTAACTGCTCGGAGGAATGTCACAGCTGGTGGCCACGCAGGGCCATGCTGGCTTGTTTCCCCTCTCCCCTCCCCTGGCGCCCTGCCTCTGCCCCCTCTGCTCGCCTGAGAGAGCAGATGCTTTAACCGATAGCTTGTAAATACTCGGAGGCAGGCAGTTGCCACCTGAGTTCACCTTCCTTATCTCCAGTTCCACCCGGGAGTGACAATACAACATATCCAGACACGTCCTGTCGCTCCAAAGAGACGTCTATTGTTCAGGTGAATTGAGAGTTTAATTTTCAAGAAAGTTAGAAGCTGCTTTTGCAAATGGCCTTTTCTGTACCGGGTAGAAGTCCAGTCTAAACTATTTTGTGGGCTGGGGCTGTAGATCATTGGCATTGGGTGTGCCTGAGGGCGGGTTTCAATCCCCAAACTGCCCCTCAATTTTTTTGTACAAATTCAGAAATATTCCTCTTTGACCCACCCACGAGCAAAGCTGGGGGGCAGCATGCCGGCGTGGTCTCTGACATGCCCGTCAGTCTGTATTTCCGGGTGCACACGAGGGACCTGGCTCGCCCCTGGGCCTCAGAGGGCGGTGCGAGCAGCCCAGAGGGACCCGTGCTCTGATTCACACTGCGTGTGTAGGTGGCCAGTGCTGATTCTACACGCACTGTGACTGTGGCTGCTCCACGGTGGCTAGAGCCCCACTCGGGACTTGACGTCACCTGATTTCTCTTTTCCTTTCCTTTACCTTTTTTTCTTTCTTTCTTTTTTTTTTTTTTTTGGTACTGGGGGTTGAACCCAGTGCCTCCCACTTGCATGCTCTGCAAGTGCTGGACCACTGAGCTGCACCCTCAGCCCATTTTTTTCACTTTTTGAGACAGGTCTTGCTAAGTTACGCAGACTGCCTCTGGTCTTGAACTTGCGATCCTCCTGCCTCCGCCTCCTGAGCCACTGGGATCACAGGTATGTGCCACCGCGCCTGCTACCTTTCCTTTACCTTTGACATAGACCTGTTTAAAGATGTGGGCCTTGCATGCCAGGCGTGTTTCTGGAAGTATGCGCACCCTGACTTCCTAAGCTCGTCACTCACCAAATCCCTCATGTCAGGCATCTGTTGCAGTGACAGGCGCCGTGGAAGACACAACGGCAAGACAAGACATGGTTCTTGACTCCAACAAGTTAACATTTTTGCTAAGGGGAGAAGATTAGCGCTGATGATACAATTTGTCAACAGCACAAGGTCATCTGCGAAGTCCGAAACGGGCGATAATGGTGGTAAGTAAGGCACAGCGACCCCTGGCAGAAGCGGCATTCTGGAAGGAGGGTCAGCCTGAGAAATAGCACAGGCGAGCGGGGAGTGAGGGCAGGGCCCTGCTGGGTGCAGACAGTGCTGCTCCACAGGGAGCCCAGGTTCCGGAGCGCTCAGAGGCTCTGTGGGGAGGGCAACAGGCAGGACTGTGCGCGAGGACGGAAGGTCAGGGTGGTCCCAATCAAGACAGGCCGCTAAGGGGAGAGGATGACAGCAGCATGGCTGACTGGAAATCAGAGGCACGTCCAGAAGGGCAGAGGACCTGGACAGGCTAAAGGGAGGACAGGAAACCCGCCTTGGGGTCACTGAAAGGACAGGTGCCAAGTCAGCACCCAGGATGTAATACGTGCTCAGGAAACGCAGCCCAGTGGGACCTTCACAGGTGTTATTTCACGTGTGGGAAGAAAAGTAAACGAGCTGGAAATAAGTGACTGAAACACTGTCCAGTCCTCACCAGCGTGGAGCTTGCCATGGGCACTCATGTTTGGGGAACCTGGCTATGGCAGCCCTCGTTCTAACGTTTGAGGGAGGGCACTGGCGACATTCTTGTTCTGTCTAGACAACACCTTCAGGACTGGACCATTACGAGGTTTCAGTAACACTGCAGCACTTGACGCTCATCTGGACATGCTGGGCACGCCCACCGGAAATGCCACCTCCACGGCTGGGACTCTGGATCAAGATGCTGGTAAAGACAGGTGCTGAGGACCGGATGAGGACTCAAGTTCAAGTCCGCCGTAAGCACTGACAGCCTACCACATGCTGGGCAAGGGGCTTGGGGCACAAATGGGATACAACACACCCCTGTACTTCAAATACACGACGCAGACACAGGAGCTAGTGACCAGAACGCACATTCTGCGACACTGGGTCTCAGAAGGGAGTGGCGCAGCGCAGAGGTGCGCGTCCGCCTGGTCTGCAGCAATGCCCCAGGATCCACTAGACTTAGGCTGCCTCTGGCCAGTGTCCTCTTTGAATCTCAGTATTTGGACGGTAAGTTTGTGGCCCCCCATGACCAAGTGTGACCTTCCTCCGGCTGAATGTCTCAGCCCTCCTGCTAAAGGGTAAAAGCGAGTGTAAGCAGTGGTGCGCC
This sequence comes from Pedetes capensis, assembly GCA_007922755.1. Lineage (NCBI taxonomy): Eukaryota > Metazoa > Chordata > Mammalia > Rodentia > Pedetidae > Pedetes > Pedetes capensis. The sequence goes on along the minus strand of VMDO01010695.1, from coordinate 31,311 downwards.
AGTAATGACCATGCTTGCTGTCCGAGTGGATTCTGATAAAAGTTTGGGTTCTCCCCAAGCTCCCTGGACCTTGGAGTCACAGAGACAGGGCTGCAGAAGGCTGGGCAGTAAGCACAGGTGTCGAGGGGACAGAGGGTGGCCAGCCTTGCTAGCTCCTGGAAGGCTGAGGAAGTTGCCAGAGGAAACGCCAGCAAACCTGAGACACCTGAGGGAGGAGAGGCTGGGAAGGGAGGACGGACAGCGGTCCTGCTGGAGTCCTGGGGGTGGCACACACCTGTCATGCAGTGAGGGTAGGGCGGGGGCCAGGTGATCAGGCTGCAGGTAGAAAGAACCAGGTGGGTGGGGCGTTCTGACAGCATCAGGCAAGACCTGAAGAGCCACGGGGCAGAGGCCCCAGGCAGAGGCAACAGTACACGGGAGGGGCGAGGGGTACATTCGCCACGGGAAGAGGGCTGGGGCAGGGGCTGGGGGAACCCCAGGAAGCACCCAGAGCAGTCTGCCAGCTTGTTCTAACCGAGGCTTTGCTTCTTCTGACTGATGAGAATAGTGGTGAGGGCTCCTAGAGGGCTTCGCCTGTTTTTCTTTTCAAAGTCACATGTGTGCATCAGTGAGCACAGGCGAAACGTGGAGCAGCAGGGGATCCCCTCATAGGGGCATCGCCTGGACACCACGCCCAGGCGCTGCAGTGGCAGGGATGCCCCAGCACCTGCCCACCACGGCTTGTTTCCGCCGGTGTGCAGCTTTCTTACGCGGTTCTGATCCTTTCTCCCAGCTCAGCCACCTGTGCACTTTCTTCCCCGGTTCCGATCGGACTCTGTAAATTTGCTTCTCTCACCAGCCTGTTGGCCCAGGCCTTTTCGTGAATGTCCATAGTCTGAGTACAAGCAGTTTTTGATGCCTTTGCTGCACTGAGCCAATCTGAAGCCCTGTGCTCTCTTAATCCCCTATGGCTGGACACTATGCTAACACATCTCAAAACTTCAGAGAACCATTTTAAAGGGGGAACCCTCATGCCAGTACTTTAGGGAAGGCGAGGAAGCATTTGGCATCTGTCACTGGCTCCTAGTTGTAACTTTCCAAATTCTCTTGCTGTCAACTGAACTGGGCACAGAGGCATTTATAACTGATGGTTTGTGGATCACAGAGTAGTAGTTTAGCAGTTGAGTGGATCTCAAGTTTCAGTACCTCTCAAATGTTGTTTACTCAAAATTTCAATATTATTATTGGTTGGGAATAGAAGGAATTAAAATTACATCTCCATCGTGCCCACCACAACCACGTCTCTGCTGACCATATTTTTATGTGACTTTAAGAAAGAAAAATCAAGTCATAGGTTTCAAGGTCAACACATGGGCTGAAGAGATTCTGATTTTTAAAAATATTCGTTTGTCCACCTATCTACCGACGTATGGCTTAAAAACATGTCTTGGTCTCCTGGAAGGGGGAAGGAAGGCTTTGATGATCCCTGGGGCAGAGAAGAGCAGCAAGAAGACAGCTTTGTCCCAGGGCCTGCCACCCTGGCAGTGTCTATGGGAGGCAGGAAGGAGGTGGCTGCCCTTCTTGTGCTCCCCAGGGAAGCCCCTTACAGGCTGACCACACAAGGGCAACGCACAGAAGCTCTGCCACCTCCCAGCCTCCCCCACCCCATGCGTCCTGAAAGACATCCAGATGTGGAACTCTGAAAATGTACTTGTCTAGAAAATAATTTTATATACAGTAACCAGGTGCAGCTAGAATATTTTTATCAGTATTTTAGATATGTTACTGGGAAGACAGATTTTTGTTGGCAGTGCTGGGGCCTTCCTGGCATTGAAAACATGCTTTCTGGGAGAAAAATGTTTCTAAGTCCAAGATTTGTTATTGCACTACAGACTTCTCAGGATAGGCTGCTCCTTACTACTCACTCGGATAATTCAACCTTCTTCATTTTCTGGAATAAGGTAATGTGTGAATAAAAAAGTACACCGCTCATTCCATATCCACAGGGCAGGGAGGAAGGCGCCCAGCCACGCCTTCCCGGGGAACAGGGCGCCTGGAAGGACGCGTTTGTTCACCAGCCACAGCTAACCGTGGGGAAGGAGAAGCAGCATCTGTTCCCGTCGCAGAGGTGGGAAGGGGAGCCACAGAAGGCGGTAAGGCTGACAGGCGAAGCGGCCGCCTCCGCAAGGCAACATTCCCCGCGAGCAGCCAAGCGTGCGCAGAGGAGCTGGAGGGCAGATGGAGGGGAAGGGAGGGGCCTGGGCTGGGTCGCCGGCAACCCTCCTGGAGGCGTTACCAGGCCTGGGACGGCAACCAGGGGGACTCTCCGCATGGGTGGGTCCGAGTGTGAACCGCGCAGGGGTAAATAAGTCCTTGTGCAAGGAGAGAGGACATGAATACGGAAATTCATGTCTGAGGACGGCCTCGGAGAGAAAGCCTGTGACGTCAGAGCGCTGGTGGGCGACACCGCTTAGATCCTGGGAAGGCGGTTTGGGTTTTCCGCAAACTGCCTGGGTAACCTCACTAGTGGGATACAACTTTCGTTTTGTGTTCTGTTGTTATTGCTTTCTTTTTTCGCAGTGCTGAGGATTAGACTGAGGGCCTTGAGCATGCAGGGCAGGTGCTCTTCCACGGAGCTACCTCCCAGCCCTGGAACATTCCTTTCAAATGAAGAGTGCACAGTCTATTCCAGGAATTCCAAAGGCACCTCCAAGAGAGGCTCGTGACTGCCCTGTGAGCCTCTGGGCCTTGCTCACACGCCCTTGGGGACGGCCACCTGGGTCCCAGCTCCACGTGCTATGTCCTGCAGGCTGGTGTCCTTTCCGCTTTCAGCCAGAAGCAGCTCTGGTCAGGTACACGTGGACAGGAGGAGAAGCCACTGCTGCCTTGCCCCTTCCCACTCCAGGAAGGTCTTCAGAGCTCCACCTCGGTGCCCGAGAACCTTCCACGTTGCCGTAACTCTGCAGGTAACGTGGCAGGCTGACATCCCCTAAACTCAGCAGCACTTCTCTGAGTAGGTAGGAAACTGTCCACTGTGCGATGACCAGGTTCCCCGAGAGAGGCAGGAAAGGCTGCAGCCCTCAGATGCCTTCCCCATGCCACCACAGAGGGGCCTGGCCAGAAGACGTCGAGAGCAGGGTTCCCGAAGGCCCAGGGGCAGAAGGCAAAGGGCTAGAGTGGCCCAGAGCATGTGATCCAGGAGGAAGGGACAGAGGCTTCACGGGAAAGGACAGCCTGGAGCTCAGCTGTGCCACACAGAGGGGCCTTGGGGAAGGCAGCAGCTTAAGCACTGTGGATGAGGGTGGCCGCCCTTAGCAACACATGCCCGCATGTCTGCCTGTGGAGAAATGGGTCTGGGGCACTTCCTCAGAACACCAGGAACATAGCTACAATGGCTCCGAGTTTTACAGTCAAATGGGGCACACGGTGGGAAATGAGCGAGACACCCACCTTGCTGCTGTCTGCTCTGCACCTGTTACACATGTGGCCTGCCGTGGCCTGGCGGTGCTCCTCTGCATTTTCCTCATGGTACGCTTACGTGTGGTTTGTAAAGCCACCTTGCTTATCTCTACTCCTTCAGTCTGTCCTTGCTTCCGGCCCCTGACTGCCTGGACACCTTGTTCATCCCCCTAGAAGTGCCTGGTGAAACCGTGGAAAGACATCTTTTCAGCTTGGTTTGGGGCACCATGGATGGAGGTCCTGCTGGCCTCCTGGGCTGGGCTGGGTGGGAGGGCCATTGTTCTGGCCCAGTAAATGCCATCCTGAGCTTGTGGGGCTGACATGACACCCAGGCCAATTGATGCCTGTCACCAGTCAAAGCCCTCCCCTGAGCCTTACTCCCTGACACATTTCCTCTGTTTACCATCCCACAACTGGGCCTCCGCTTTAATCCTCTCCAATACATGGAAGCAGACTCCAGGATCAAGAGAGTAGAGGCTTGGGGCTTTCCAGGAGATAGAGAAGATGCTGGGTCATGTAGTCAGATTAATCCACACACCTTTGAGGAGTTCTTCCCTTTGATAGCAATCACATTAGTGAGCAATAACATGGGATCTTTAATCATAAGATCTCGACATATTTCACAAACGCTAATTTAACCTCCCCCTACCTGTGTGAAGTTCAGCGTAATCAGCTTTCATTTAGATGAAAACTGAGATGGTGTATGAAGGTGAATATGTAGACAACTAAATGTGGAACTTCCAAGTGCCGCACCCATGAACGTTCTGACAGAAATGTCTCCTCTTGTCTCCTTCAGATGAACAAACTATTACTGTCAATGGTTTACATAAATAACAGTGAATGCAAAAGCCACATTCCTACCATATTCCCTCTAGCTAACATTGAGGTGCAAGATGCCACTCGTGCATAGAAGATGCAGAAGAAATAGGGAATTAGCATCAACTCATGTTTTAAAACAAATACACACTCTACTCTTTGAAGTCTCTGATGTTGACCACAAAGTATGAGGGTTTCACAAATAAAGTTCAAATGTCTGAAAAGATTATAAAGATGGAGAAAAGAAAGGGAAAAAAAAGTTGTGCTACAACTACAAAGGCAAAGAGACCATTTCTAAGCAAGCAGTCGTTTGTAAGTTTGGATTTCCATAGAGATCGGTAGCTGGACAATATAAATATTATTTAGTTGAGGGAGGGCTAAAGCGAGAGTGATGGGAACCAGAAAATCTGACAAATGTCCACCAGTGAAGGGGGACGTGGAGCAGATATATAAAGCTGTTTCTGCTGTAGAAAGCTAGAAAGCCAAGGCCATTGTGTCTATGTTTATCCAAAAGCAACCATTCTGTAAACACAGGCTACAGGGATCCCAGGCACTGACGTGAAGCTGATAAGCTAGGAGAACCATGGTGGACTCCTGGTGGATTCTCTCAATGGACAGGCACCTAGCTCTGCTTTATGTTTTGCCAGATGAACCCAAATGACAGTGGGGAAGTGCTAGCCCTTCCATAAATGCAGTGACTGCAGCTGTGATCAGATGCAGCGCCTTAGCCACTGGTCTCCCTTGGGCTGGAATGCCCCGGTTGTCCAGCACGCTCGCTGTGGTATCTTCTCGCCCTTCTGGAATTGCATGGTGGCTGCTCAGCACTCCATGTGACAACTGAGCGCAACCTCTGGCTGCTCCTGGCACCCACCGCCCACCCACACTGGGATCTGCGCCCGGGCTGTTTGTTCAGAGCCTCCTCCCTGTGTCTGCCCCCACCCCCCATCTCCTCGCCAGCTGAAGGTGGAGACAATGCGCTGCCATCAGCTGCCACCCACCTTTGGAGCAAGTGGGAGCTGCTGATTCACAAAGATAGTATTTCATCTCACCCATACGGAATCGGGTCTGGATCAATGCACTTCCCTCCCCCTGCCAACCATGTGCTGCATCTCACAGATGGGCCACACTGCCGGAAAGTGGCTTTTCTCTGATTTCAATTTGGCAGCACAAAGCACAAGGAACTCAAGGGAAAACTAGCAATTGATTCTGTCCAAATTCCTTTTCCTCTATCGCCTGATCCATGGAGCCAGAGGAGTTATTTCTTTGTGGCCTCACTGTGAGTTAACATTTTTAGTAAGATGGCCATACTCCATCAGGCCATATCTCTACATGTGGGGGATATACTATTAAGAAAAACTATATTTTAGGTGCCAGTTTTAGAGTCTATCCCAGTGCACTGGATTGAGCTTTTTCCCAAAGTGGGTTCTCATGAAGACTTCTCAAGTCTAACTAGGAAAATCTCCATGAAGCCAACACTCATTTCAGAAATTTAAAAAATGTTCTAAAGGATGGTCACTTATCTTACACAATATTTAAATTCTTTGCATTTTATAAAAATAGCAAGGAAACACTGAAGACTCTAAGTGAAGAAAAGAAGTGATCACATGCCATTAGGGCTCTGGCAGACTGGCTTCACAGTGAAGACACAAGCCATTCACTGACATCTATTTCTCACTTCTTCATCCTGAAAGTTTTCGAGGCAGAGCAGCAGAGGCACATGTGCCATGGGCAAGGCCAAAGGCATGAGGCAGTGTTTCTCACTCCAGGTGATCCTGTGTTCCACAAATACAGTCTCAGCGGGTGCAAGAAAGACATCAGCTGCCTGTGGCACTTTTCATGTTCAAAGCTCAGAGCTAGAAGTCTCTGTTTGGCAGGTGGGCCTTCTTCAGACAGAAGCAGCACAGGATGTCTTGTGTACATGTGATGCTATTGGCACAGTACTCCATTGTAGGGCACTGCCTAGAGAGGCAGTTCACCCCTGGACCTATCTAGGCCCCTTGGAGGACTGAGGCTTGTTCCCCAGGCAATCACCTTTGCCCTACATCCGGGAACTCAGGGTCATGGAGCTCTCTAAGATGGCACTGGCATCTATTCCCTTGCCTCAGACCCCTCGACAATGATTGGCTGTTTCCAAACCCCTGAACGGCTCCTGACTGGACTGTTCTGGAACCACCCCTGATTGGCTACTTTTATTAAACCAAATTTGAATATCCCCTCTGATTGGCTGAAACCCATATGGGGTGACTGCCTCTGATTGGTCCCCGGCGAGCCCCAGAAGAGTATATAAGGGCGGTACATGGAGCAGTCTGAGTCCATTCCATCAACTGCAACAGACAAGAAAACAATAAAGAGCTGTTGGAGCAGAGCACCCAGAGTCTTCATTGGGAAGAAAAGAAGCAAGGAGCTGCTGGGGGCAGAAGCCTCTGAGCCTGCCTTTTTCAAGGCTTCTCAGAGCAGCCGTTGGCATAAGCCTCCTTTCTGGGCAGTGCGCCTCCTGGGTGCCTGGCTCCCCCTCACCAGACGATGGGTCTTTGGCCACCAGTTCCCGCTCACGGCCAGAGTGAGTCCAGTGGCAGGGCAACGCCCCACACTCCATGTCTTCAACAACCCAGGTTGTTTCTAGTTTGCACACGGCACACTGTGGGTACCTGGGGCACCTGGCTTTAAGGAGTCTAGAGGGTACAGTGGCTGCCCCATTGCCATCACCTGCTCTTCCCAGGAAGAGGAACCAAGAAGCAGCCCTGGTACACTAACTGGTGTGAGATGGTTGGGATAGATTTAAAAGAAAATTGAAGAGATGGAAGTGGAGAAATAGATAGAACCTATGAAATTTGGAGTTTCAGAAAAGAAGAAAAGAAGAAGGGAACATCAGCAAAAACATGAGGTGATAAGGGGCAGAAAATGAAGTAACTATTGGAAGGGGCTACATAGAGATGAAGGAAGAGAAATGGAATGAGAGTATTTTTGAGGGTCAGATATACACATGCAAGCTGTCAATGAACTTTGAGACTCATCTTGTCATGGAATCTCAAATAGTGAAAGAGAGCTACTGTATTTTCTTTTTGTGACTTAGAATTTAACTATGGCTTGGTATACTGCTTTGAGTAAATTTTGGTTATGCCAGAGGTGGTTGGAAGCCGTGACAAGGCTCCCCGTGGTGTGCACACATTCATTCACTCAGCCTGCAGCACTATGTGGCAGGTACGACTCAGGCCATCACATGTCGTTCCTGCTCCCAGGTGGAAATGACACAGTGCAATGCCCAGGGCAGCTGTTGCACAAGAGGCAAGTGCTGACCTTGCCTGGGAGCCAGAGAAGGCTTCACAAGGGGCTGACATTTGTGCAGTGCCTCGAAACAATAATCCATCCATTTCTTCAATGGGTCTGCTGAGGTCTAGTGGAAATATCCCCAGCTATGTTACAGTGGGAGAAACAGAAGATAGGTCAGGGGCTTTACAAAGACACACAAGAGTCTGACAGGTGGGAAGGAAGGGAAGAAAGAACATTTGCTAGTTATAATGTAAGCCACTAAGACATATTCAAATTGTCACTATAATTTCTTTCAAAGAGTAGAATTTTGCTAAGGGAATATAGTATCTTCTAATCATCCAAACGGGAGAAGGACATGGCAATCCACTCCTGAAGCAATCCCGAAACAATAAGCCATTGAAAACCCTATGAGGGTCGCTATGAGTCAAACATGACTGGATGGCACCTCACAACAACAACCAATAATCATCCAAAACTAAAACTGATTCAGAAACAAATACATCTTATTAACTTGCCTTAGAGAAAGCGTGATATTCTCTAAAGCTTCAACAAGTGGTTTTAGATAATGTTAGGCATATTTTCTCTAACCTGTTTTCAAAAAATAATGGAAACAACCTGATTTAAAAATGTACAGTGCCTTTCTAATACCACTATGGAACACTTCCACAAAGGATCAATTTCATTCTCAACAAACATCATTGTGAAGTGAGAAAATATTTCATTATGACCCTGAGGAATACATTAAAAAAATAAGTATCTTCGGCGTGGTCCCCTTGGAAGGACTTTTGAGGACTCCTGTTTATGATATAAACAGATCTCTCTTTGTGAGCCAGGTCTTCCCTGCTCTGCTTTCACATCACTAAAACAGCTGGGGACTGTTTAAGAACTTGTCTCAAACACAAAGCTGTTTAGCTAACTTAATGGACCAGGTGAGGGAACACCCTTCTAGAAATGGAAGCTCAGGTGTCAGTTGGCAGGTATCAAAAGATAGCTTGGTGGTCTCCAGTGGCTACATGCAGTGTAAGGAAAACCTATGGCTGCTTTTAAGACTTATGACAGCAAGAAAAGAGAAGGGAAGGAAATAGGAGGAAAAAGGAAAGGAGAGGCAGTCCGGGAGACGACGAGGTGAAGAGATGGGGCAGCTGGTGGCTGCAGAGACAGGCGGGAGGTGCGAGGGGAGGCTGCTGCAGGCCCGGGGGATGCGTGGCATTGGCAGGGTGCGAGGATGTGGAGCCTACCAACTCCTTCCTCAGGTTTCCCGGCCACCCCAACCCCAGCCTGGTCTTTGGCCCTGCTGGGGGCTTTCCCACAGCCCCTCTGTCTGAAGGGCAATTCTTCCCCTCAACACACTTCCCAACCTGTCCTCCTCGGCACCAAACCTGCTCTCAACTCCCGTTCACTAGGGAGCCTGGCCCACACAGCCACCCTGCGTCTCCCAGACTCCAGGCCTTGTCCTGGCCGTGCGTACAGTGGCGGTGCTCCACCACGACACTTTCATTGCACAATGAGATGGTGTTTTCATCTTGTTTTCTCCTGAAGGCGATTAGTAGCATTCTTTCTGAACAAGAGAAAACGCACCGGTCCACAGGGCTCGGAGGAGTCACGCGCTCATCTCTGCGGCAGCAAACCTGCAGACCCTGAGCCTCCAAAGGCTCCTGAGTTTCAGCCCATGGAACCTGGCCTGACCTCTGACCTTCCCAGAGCCGTGATGATAGGGCTGGGTGGTAAATTGGTGAGAATTCCCTACAGCAGCAACAGGAAACCAATCCAGATTTTGGAATACAGAAGGGACATTGCTCTGGCTCGAAGGAATAAGCACAGACACGTTTTTGTAGATTTCTGAGGGACAAGTGAAAGGGGTGGCTGGCAGGTAAACACTGAAGGAGGTGACCGCTACCTGTCTTCTCCTGGGTGGCTGGGCTCTCACCTGCTGAGACACTGAAGTTCCAGGAGGAGCCATAGCAGCTGCTGGAGCTCCGTGCCTCTCACAACCCCTTGTTGTTGTTGTTAGGTGCCGTTGAGTCAAGTCCGGCTCATAGCAACCCTCATAGGGTTTTCAACGGCTGACCGTTTCGGGATTGCCTTGGGAGTGGGTTGCCACGTCCTCCTCCCATTTTGAGGTGCTGGGAATCGGACCTGGGACCTCAGACACTGCAGAGCAGCACTCTACCAACTGAGCTAAATCCCAGCCCATTCACAACCCCTAGGATTATATAATTTAGGCAGAATCGGAAGCGACGTCACCAATTCAACACATCCCTCCCTTCCACCACGAGCCTCCTTTCTACCACTGATCAAAAAGCACTGAGCTGCTGGTGCTACAGTAGCCGACGACTGTTCTCTGCATCAAGCTGTCTGAGCACAGAACAAAGTAAGGACTTAAATAAAGAAAACTCAGGAGCTGAGGAGCCCACAGTCTCCTCTCAGAAGACGTCTCTTGACAGCGAATGGTTTCACAAGAGGAAATGACGATGAGGTGGAGGGTAATTAGTAACGAAGACAGCGGTAAAAACGATGACGTGCAGCATGAAGTGGCCCAAGCCCTCTATCGTTCAGAATTCTACAATGCTCTGCCCCTGACCTCTAGGCCGCACCCATTCAGAACTGGGAGACGGCTTGCTTCTGGAGCTCAGTCTGGTGGGCTGCGCGGCAGTGACCATCTGCCAGCTAATAGGACCCCTGTGGTACAAGCTAGGGAATCCTGCCGGAGCCTGAAGGCCGAGAATAATTACCCACGGCTGGAGACAGCTCAGTCTGGCCTTACGGCTCTGGGTTACGAGTGCTTAGTTGGAGAATTCTGTGAATTCTTAACCCACTTTTTCAAAACATGTTTCCCTGACCTGCCTCCAGGAATTCAGATGGGCCTGGCTTTGAGGTCGGCTCCCTCCCCCACCCTTCCGGAAAGGCTCTTTGGGGAAGCTCATCTCACGGCTTTGACTCTAACCTCTTGCACATCTGGCCCCAGTCCTGACTCCGGCTCTGACGGCCTCCTCCATGTTGCCACACGGATGTCCCCGAGGTGTAGCAAGTGAGACAGAGCTCTCTGACCCCTGCCCCTGTAAGCCCAGCCCTCTCCCCCGTCTCTGATCAGGGCCTGTCCTCTGCCCCTCCGCCCTGACCAGCCTCTGGTCTCCAGGTCTGCAGCGTCCTGTCTTCCCCACCTCCACTGCCCGGGCAGTGGCTCGAGCTTGTTCCACCTCCCCTGGAGCATCGCGGCTGACCCCGGGTCACTGACTGTGAACAGCTGTCAGGAAAGGACCTTAGCGCATCCATTTCATATTTCTGTGTGTTAGAGGCTGCGACTACCTTCCATGGTAGGAATTCAATAAACATTCTTGTGGCACCGGACCTCTACCATGTCAGCCATATATTTCACTTTTACATACTGACACACTTCTGAGAAACTGAGGGTAAATCAACACAGTATTTTAAGTGCACAGTGAATACGTCACCTGACAGAGTCCCACAGTAGATCATGAAACTTGAAGAATCTTTTACTACCAATACACCTATTCATTTTTTAAACCTAGATATTCTTTTACTAGGTTTTCATAAAGCAAGGCATGCCTGACTTATCCAGGAAGTGAATAATTTATCCCAGCATTACAAAACGGACAAACTGGATTTTGCTATCAAGGACAGTCCCTGCTCTTAAACAACAGCTGCGTGGAAGCAGGTGTTTAGCACAGGCCAGGTACGCTGAGCATGCTTGTCTCGGAGGCAGATCAGAGCTTCCATGCCAGGGAGTCACCCCATCAGCTGTAGATAGATCACTGTGGAGGCTTGTGGCAAAAGTAGCCAGATGGGATCTCAACTTTGCTAGTGGATGTAACAGTGAGTAAAGAAACCAGTCTGGCGGGAGCCTAAGGTGTGGGCTGGGAGGCAAGAGGAGGCATCTGGGGTGAGAGGAGAGCAGTGTCCAAAGGAGAGATAGGCCAGTTACGTTTGAACAGACCCAGTACCCTCAGGATCCTGAGAGCAACTGCTTCCAAGGGAAGAATACGCTAGGAGGAAAACTGAATTTGGTAAGGAAGAACTAACCTTGCTGGGAGCATAGGCAGAGTAGGGGAACGGAAGTAAACACAGATAGTATTTTACTCCTTATAAAATCTCCAGGAATAGGGGTTTGGATCATTCTACAAGGTGAACAGGATAGGAAAGCTGTTGGTGCTGGACAGAACAGGAAGAGCTCTGTGATTTGTAAAACAAAACAATTTTTAAAACCAGCAAGCGGGGAATTTTCTTTTTTTAATTCAGAATATTGGCTGGGATGAAAATAAAGCTGAGCAGGCAAGCATGCTGGTGACAGGTGGATCTTTCATAAGCAATGGGGTGCTTTGGGTGCCCCACATGTTACGGTTTGGATATAAAGTGCTCCCCACAAGGCTGATGTATAGATGGCTTTGTCTTCAGCTGGTGGATGTTGTCACTGAGAGGACCTAATCAGTGGATTATCACTTCATGGATTCCTAATATGATGGCATTGTCATATTAGGTGGAGCCTCCTTGTGGGAAGTGGGTCACTGGGGCTGTACCCTGGAAAGATACATCTTGTCCCCAGCCCCTTCTTCCCTGCTTCTCTGCTTCCTGGTCACCATAAAGTGAGCAGCTCCGTCCCCGCCCCCCAGCCTCTCCATAGGCCCAGAAACCACAGGCCAGCCGACCAGGGACTGAAGCCTCTGAAACCAGGAGCTAAATCAATCTTTCCTTCGCTAAATGGTTTCTCCCAGGTCTTCATCACAGCACCAAAAGGGTAACACACCTCCTCAGAGCTACTTATCGGAGCTAGTTTAAGTAGAAGCTGAGCCCAACTACTAATTGTTCTTCTTAAGGAAAGTAGCTGCAGATACCAAAACAAAGTTCTAAGATGATAAAAAGAGTTGGGGATTATTCTGTAGATGTCAAGAGATGAACACTATGTATATGAGGATAGTCCTTAACTGCACAGCTTTCTGGGAAACGGTACAGATGCCACAGGAATCCTCTTTTGGTGTACGTGGCGAAATATCTACTTTAAAGGATACTACACAGTCTGAAGGATAAATAAAAAATGTTTTTAAGTAAGGGAAGGTATATCTATGTATGTGGATTTTCAGGTCTTTAGTGGTATCATTCTAATCTAAACCTGATAATAAGAAAGGACCTCCAAGGAAAAGTGGGAGAAAGCTGAGGGATTATAATTAGCACACAGTTACTATTTCATTGGACATGAAGTGGTCTTGAGGGGGCAGGAGACTGGAGCGACTGAGGAAGGAGGATGGTGATGTGCCCCTGGGGGGTCTCAGTGGTGTCCTTTGGATATAAAAATCACAGTAGAACATTTGAGAATCAACTAAAGAGACTAACACATAAGGCTCTCTTGGTTAAGTCCAAGGAAGGAAAAGGGCAGGAAAGGCCAATGTGATTAAGGAAGGATATAAAGATTAGCATGAGGAGCCTAAGAGGGAGGCTTAAAGTATATAAACAGTGATTGAGAGACATAAACTATTTATAAAATACACGTAGTAAGAAGTCCAGAGAATCATTACAAAAGAGGAAGCCTTCCGATCAGGCATTCCTGACAGCATTCCACCCCACTGTGCTGAACTCTTGTGAAAGAAGGTGTCAGAGCCAGAGCTGTGGAAGTAGCCTTTCAGAACGAGTGGTCCTGCCTTTTCTTACAGGCCCAGCAGCGCCACAAGAGAGGCGCTGGCCCCTAATCGGCTCTCCCCACATCCTCTGCCCTTGGCCCCCACCAGTCAGAGCAAGGAACAAAGCAGAAACACAGTGGAGGGAGGACGAAGCCCCCAAGGTCAGAGGGAGCAGGACCAGCAGCAGAGGCGGATGATGAGGGGTCTCATCTCCTGCCCAGGAGGGCAAGCGCCAAGACCTGGGGAGGACGGCGATGGGAGGACGGGGACAGTTTTAGTACAGAAGGCTGGCCTAGGGAGAACATCAGGGGCTTTTCACCCCCAAATCCACAGAAAGAGAGCTGAGAGGAGCGCTAACTGGCACTTCCACAAGCCCTCTGACAACAGATCAGATTCCTGAGGTCTGGAAAGTGTTACCTAGCATTATTCTAAACAGGGCTATAAGGTAGAGCAGGCAATTACAGGCCATTTAACTTAACATCGTTTACAGAAAAATATTAGGGAAAGTTTGTGGGGGGCAGGAAGGGGACCAACTCCACAAGCATATGGCAATTTGATTAGAAACAGGCCACCTGCTTTCAGTGGAGGAAGGTGCTTTAACTAGCCTGCTGGACCCCACTGGGTCACTGCTTTCTTAGGTCCAGATTTTGACCCACAATTTTTTGCTAATATCTATAAAGATTAGAATTAAACATAAGGTATCTAAATAAGTAAAACAAAAACCAGTCACAAGAGAGGATATTAGAAATGCAATGAGAAGAAAAATGGCCATTAAAGACCAATGGCATAGCAGGGGAAAATGTAGTAAGTATCAGCTGGGAGAGTTTAAGCCAAGATATTTTTCATAAGGCACTTGAATTTTGGTCTGTGAATGTGGCCCTCATCCCACGTCCTAAAGTGCTCTGTGGAAAAACGAAACAAACAAACAAACAAAATGAACAAAGAACAGAAAGATTTTCTATTTGTTTTCACTGAAAAAATAACTTTTTGCTCCTTTTTTATTGGGTTGACCATTTGATGTGGTTAGAAATTTGGCACATGAGGATGAGTATTTCATTAGTCACACCTTTGTGAATTTTCCAAGTTAAAAATTCTCAAAGAAAAAGAAGATATCTTTCTGTAACTCCATTTTTAACAATGAGCAAGCAGAGGCACTGAGAAATTAAGTAACTTGCCTAAAGCCACACAGCCAGTCACTGACAGGTTTCACATTCAGGCCATCTAACCCAAGGACCCAATTCAAACTTACACACGCATATATGGCAGAATACACACACACGGGAGTGTTTTGTTTTGCTTCTCAGGTCTGGGGAGGGAACCCACCAAGGCTTTGTCTATGCTAGACAAGGGCTCTGTCTCTGAGCTACAAGAGTCTTAGCTGCCTTGGAACTCCAGAAATAGTATCACCATCCCCAAATCCTAGGATTCAGGGGCAACAGGAAATTTAAAGTCTAATTTCCCTGATCAAGCTCTCTGTAGGAGCAAAATTCCTCTGCACCCAAACCACACCCAGGGGTTTGTAGGTAGAGTAACAAATATTGTTGGTCCCTTCTGCTCTAGTTGGATGCTTTTACAGTTCTTGATTCTAAATAGAAACTTTGTAGACTTTTTTGCATTGGACAGAATCAAGGGGAACTGTGCTCTGCCGGGAGTGGCCAGGGGTCTTTTTCAGGTTAGTCCCTGCCTTTGCTGAGTAAAGGCCTTCTTAAGACCAGGGCACAGCTTATTCCAAAACCCACGTTCTGCTTCCTGTCTGTCTTGCTTTAGGACATCAGTGTTCTGAAACCTGCTATATGGCCTCTTCCCTTTTTATTCTTTCAATTCCCGCACTCCTCATCCACCATTTCACTTGTAAGATCTGGTTTATGCTTTATTTATTTATTTATTTCTCTTTTGATTCTAGAGGCTAAACCCAGGGCCTTGTGTAGCTAGGCAGGCGCTCCACCACTGAGCTATACCCCAGCCACAGTTTATGCTCCTGGCTTTGTGTGCCCCTACGTGCTGGAGATCTCGGGGGATGGATGACCCATCTGACCAGGAGAACAAACTCACAAGGAATCCCAGGGAGAATGGCAAGCCTCTGGCCTGCCCAGGATGGAAGGAGGTGCTGAGGAAGTGAAGAGAGAGTCTAGACTCTGGAGAACCCCGCCCACCCTTCAGTGAGTGCTGGCGGGCCTCAGAGAAACTCCGTGCTTTGCACGTCCAATGACTCCTCATGTGCTGCAAGCGCAGGACGCCAAGTCCTGGTCACCTTTCAACTACAAGCACGTTGTCACCCCTGAGGCGGCTCCACAGAAGGCGGCAGACACTCTGATCCAAGTTTTAGGGAACCTTGTTCTGAGGAATGGGGCTAAAAGTTTACTTTCACTGTACAAGAACAGTGCGCCCCATGGAACACTAGGGTGGAGGGAGGTGCGCGAAATGAATGCAGCCTAGAGGCACAGGCAGTAGAGGGGCTCTGGGGGGTAGATGGGGAAATGAAGCCGGCCTATGGAATCAGACACGGCAGAATGCTCAGGCAAGGCTTGTGTCCGCGGACTTGCCGAACAGGTATGCTGACAGCAGCGGACTAAACAAAAGGAGCGGTGGGAGTCGGCAGGAAAGGGGGTCGGGAGGGAGGCAAGAGCAGGCTTGTCAGTCCAAGGGTCCTCTTCCTGTTCCGCAAATTCTTTTGTTCTATGTCCTTATCAACCCCACACCTTGCCTAAGAAAGAATGACAGACAAGCCATTCTTAATGACTTCCTAGCTTCTGAAACGGTTTTGGAGGCAGAGAGAGAGAGAGAGCCAGCCACGCTTAAACTGCTGCAAGAACTCAGGTTTCTGTTGGCTTCATGAAGTTTCCATTCTGAGACGACCATTTGTGTTTGTGAGGAATCTGCCACACAGGGGATCTGTGCAGCATTCCAGAAAAAGGATGCCCCGCGGCGGCGCCCCGCCAGGACAGGGGAACAGCAGCCGCACTCCAGCTCCAGACACGGTCCTGCTGTGTCAGCAGGGCTGTACCTTCCTCCCCCAGGGACCGGCACATCCTCTCCTGGGCACACCCTCTCGCCATTAGCCCTGAGAACAATCGCTCCTGTGTCCAAGCCCACCACGCCCTGGCGGGACAATGCCTGACCACGCAGCCCTACCTCTCCCAAGCCCTCTCACTTCCTCTGCTTCTGCGTCCCTCCCGGCTGAGAGCGAGCGCAGTGCAGCTTTTCCTTCTGTTTGAAGCTACACGGTTTAAAGGGTGGATGATGGGGACCCACTCACTGTCAATCTCTCTTCCTCAGGGTTTTCTTAATTGCTGAAAGGTCGGATAACAGAGAGGAATTGGGTTCAAAATCTGGGAAGAATGGGTTCGAAAAGATCCTACTTTCATATACTGTGTGCTTCATTAGGCAACCACCACATGTGACCATTTGCCTCTAAAGAGGCTGCTTTCTATGATCTTTGCGCTTTTATGTTATGTTTAAAACCCTCAGTTCTGTTACCGTAGTGAGCAATAATATGGAGCTACACATTTTTATGAATTTAAGAGGAAAATGTTACATACTAACAATATATGCTACTGCTAATAATGATCTAGGTTATTTCTTAATACAGAAGCTTCTGTATTTAGAAAATTATGCATCCTTCTACCAATTAATACTTATTAAGCACCTACCTTGTTAATCTTTATTTTCCCTCAAAGTTTTTATCCTCAAGGAATTCAGATTAGGAAAGGGAGAAACACATGAAAACAAATTATTATAACAGGTGCGCCAGGGGAATTCTATACAGCACAAGATGTGGATGCTAAGGCAAGGGAGGGACTTGGGCAGGAGTAGCATATTGGCCAGAAAAGGCCGGCCAGGGGGTTAGCTGAGCTGAGTCTGCAGATGACTGTATGGGCCTGGCTTAAGTGAGTGAATATGCAGGTCCCCACGTGAGTGTGGGGTAGGTGGGTGCATCTGCCCGTGTGCACAGGCACAGCTGGCGGCCTCCAGACCCCAGAACCCCTGCAAGCCTTCCCGTAGGTACCAGGGAACAGCCCTGAGAACCGGCATGAGCCGGTCCCACTTCTGCCATCACCCACCTCCTTGGGTGTGTCTGACTCTGTAGAGACGCTATGGCGAGAATGGCATCTCAAATCTACTTCCCCACACTTGGCTTGGGAAGTGCATGCTGGAGGATGCCAGAGCATGGCCCGAGAGCGGCCAGCATGCCCTGAGAGCGGTGTCCCAGCCAAGGGCTGAGGGTGGCCACGCCTGTGGCGAGGGAGCCCTTACCACTTCGGTTGGTCTGTAGTACTTGAGATCCACGGTCACGTGAACTTTGCCGGTCTCCTTACATCTGCCCACCTCGTTTTCATTCTTTCCTTCCCACCTAGGAGGGAGATAAACACTCAGTCAGTCCTGACGGTTCCGGAGCACCTGGCCACACTCCAGCCAGGGGTGGCTGCCTCCCCCTGCAGGAAGCATGAGCTCCTGAGCTGAGGGGCCCGGGCCTGTGCTCCAGCTTCTTACCAGAGCAGCAGTGGCCTCTGCAGCCTTCTAGATCTGCTCTGAAAGGCCACTTTTCTCCACTTTCTTTCTAAGAAATTCATGATGAATTCAGAAGTGAGACTTTAGAAATAAAGATTGGGGGGAAAAAAAGGAATTGGATAACTTCATGGGATTCTGAAGATTTTAGGACATTCCTGATGAAATCAATTGTTGTGAATTAATGTCTTTCATCTTCTCCTTTATTTTTTCATTCCTTTTGTAGTTTTAGGGATACTCAGTATTGATTCAATGCAACATATTTAGAGCTAAGTTCATACCTAACTGACCCTTCAGTTCATCTCTACTTTATATTCTGGTCCCTCTGCTCTCCCAGTTAACAGTGGGACTCATGAAAACCTCCCCAATGTGCAAAATAATTGTTCATTTCCCTCTAAGGGCCAGTCCTCCAGCATCTCTGTACCACGACCTCTGCTGCCTCAGCTACAGTGCTACTTGGACGTGAGTTTCCTTCTCTAAACATGGCAGCGGTAAGGCCGGCAGTTCTCCTCACGTGCACACTGCACAGGATGCGCACACTCCTCAGCTTCAAGAAAACTTCCCAACTTGCTGACCTGTTCTCTGTTCTCATTTGTTATAAATGAAGCCACTGGAGGTGCGCATGGTGCAGCATGCCTGTAAGCCCAGATCCTTGGGAGGCTGAGGCAGGAGGATGTTGAGTTGTAGACCCCCAAACAACAACAACTCCCCCCCCCAAAGTAAAAGCAAAAACTCCTCCACTAAACTAAACAAATAAAAAAGCCACTGGCTCAAGGTTGACCTTTGGATTTCTACAATCAAAAATCTGTAGCTGGACTTTATGAAGAAGAACACGGCATCAGGATTGGAGGAAGACTCATTAAAAACCTGCATTAGGCAGATGACACGACTCTGCTTCCTGACAGTGAAGAGGATTTAAAATATTTGCTGATGAAGATCAAAGAACACAACCTTCAGTATGGATTGTGCCTCAACATCAAGAAAACAAAAATCCTTACAGCTGGGTCAGTACACAACTTATGATAAATGGAGAAAAGACTGAAGTTGTCCAAGATTTTGTTGTACTTGGTTCTACAATCAATACCCATGGAAGAAGCAGTGAAGAAATCAAAAGAAGCATTGCATTCGGAAAAGCTATTGCAAAACACCTCTTTAGAGTGTTGAAAAGTAAAGATGTCACATTGAAGACCAAGGTGCGCCTGACTCATGCAGTGGTATTTTCAGCCACATCATGTGCTTGTGAAAGCTGGACATTGAATAAAGGAGACAGGAGAAGAGTTGATGCTTTTGAATAAGGGTGCTAGAGACAAATATTGAATATGCCATGGACTGCCAAAGAATCAACAGATCTGTCCTAGAAGAAGTGCAACCAGAGTGCTCCTTGGAGGCAAGGATGGCTACACTGTGTCTTATGTATTTTGGACATGTAGTCAGGAGGGACCAATCCTTGGAGAAGGACATCATGTTTGGGAGAGTGGTGGTCAATAAAAAAAAGGAAGACCCTCAGTTAGATGGATTGACAGTGTCTGCAACAATGGGCTTAAACATAAAAAATACAGCGTGCCTGGTGCAGAATCAGGGAGTATTTCTTTCTGTTGTAGATAGGGTTGCTATGAGCCGGACCTGACTTGATGGTGGCACCTAACAATAAGAACAAACATCCTGACAGCTGAATACATTATATAATCTGAATGATTCATTTCAAAAATGAAATTTATGGCAAGGAAAGACAAAAAATGAAAATGTATAACTTATGTCTGTCTTCAGAGCCTCTCCCTAGAATGAATTTGTTTATAACCTGGAAATGAATTCTATGAACATGGGACAGTTCTGGACGCTGCCTGGATCTGTCGCAGAGGGGATTCAAAGACAGAACAGAGCATCGCTTACTTGACTATGGGAATCACAGGTTCTGTTGAAGGTGAGCATTAAATATTCAAGAAGGTTATATTTTAAAACAGGTTGAATACTGGAGACAACACTGACCTCACAAACTTTATTTCTGCTTTATTATCTGAATACTCTGTCAAATCACCTCTTGGTAGGAAAGGAGAAATATTTCACGGTTGGAGTAATAATCAATGTGCTGAGTTTGCCAATAGATTCAAGTCAAATA
This sequence comes from Pedetes capensis, assembly GCA_007922755.1. Classification (NCBI taxonomy): domain Eukaryota; kingdom Metazoa; phylum Chordata; class Mammalia; order Rodentia; family Pedetidae; genus Pedetes; species Pedetes capensis. The sequence continues at coordinate 11,535 of VMDO01010695.1, read as the reverse complement.
TTAATTATAGCATAGTACATTGGATATAAACTGTACAATCAGTAATTTTCCCATGACTTTTATGTTGATTAACTCAAACAGAGGTGTATGTTGATCTACTTATTTGGTTTAACTTCTTTCTTAATGTGAGTAGATCAGTTTGATAAGCAATGTACATCTGAGAATTATAGAGCAATAGGATTAGAGATAAATGTTTGGAAGATTCACCTGGAAATGGTACGTAGGTGTTTTGGAGTATGGTGATTGAAAATGTTTTAAAATAAGAACCTAAAGTAATGATGATAACCATCATTTCTCTCTAATGGATAAAGACCAAACCTTGGCTAATTTCTACGACAAGGGAGTATAACTAGTTCAGTCACTATTTTTTTTTAAAGTATCTAATTCTAAAGTTAATTAAGTGGAACATTGTCTTTTGGTTAGGCTTTTAGTAAATGAAAGGATCCTTGGATTTCATAAGCATGTTTTAACTGTATTTCTGTCTCCATTTCACACTTCACAAAGAGACACAAGCTGAACAGATATCTTCATGACATCATCTCCAGCTAAGCCGAAGGGGTGACAAAAATAGTATGCACAATTTTCCTGCTTTTTCCATTTGTAGCCAAGTTTTCAGTTTATGTGTTAGTTAGTGCGTGTGTTACTGTGGCAGAGAAACCAAACAAGGCAAACTTGTGGGAGTGGGGAATGTTTCCTGGGGCTCATGGCTAGAGGATTCCAGTCCGTGATGGTGGCAGGCATGGTGGCAGAGCAGGTATGGTGAGGCCTGTTGACAGAACCTCATATCTTTGTGATCAGGAAGCAGACAGCAGAAAGCCATGGTGTGGGTAAAACTTTCAAAGGCCCAGCTTAGGGGAGACACTTCCATAAAGCTAGAATCCCACCTCCCAGAGGGCAAAGCCTCCACAGACAGCACCTCCCGCTGGGGACCCAATGTTCAAACACATGACCTTGGGGAGACATCTAGTCCAAACCATAACAGTCGATGACAGGCCATGCTGACTTACAGGCACACACATGTACCATGACCCTTCAAGCTGGTAAGTCTCATCAGATGTCACACACTTGAAAACTAGTGATTCAAAACTATCTGTAAGTCATTTTCTTAAAAAAGAAATCACACACAAACACATATGTATTTAAGCTCAAAAAGTCTTAGGAAAGACTTGGAGAAATTTCCATATGGGTCAGAAAGGAATAAGGCCAGCCATGGCACCATGGGTCCACAAATGTGTCTGTAAAGAGCTGGAGAGTAAATAGTCTAAGTGTTATAGATCATTACAATCTGTTACATCTTCTTCCTTCTTTTTTTTTTTTTTTTTTTGCTTTCTCTTCTCTTTTTCTTCCTTATTGTCATTATTGTCTTGTCTTTTCTCTCCATCCACTCCTTAAAATTGTAAAAACTACCCTTACCTCAAAGACAGTAAAAAGCAGGCTGCACTGGGCTTAGGCCAGTAGGTCAGAGGTGCCCCTTGCTTTAGCTCATAGAGTTAATGGCACCCCCTCATCCTCAGCAAAACATTTCATTCCTGCTTATGTTAATAGGCTGGCCCACCAGAATTTTAGTGTTTACTACTGACTACTGTTACCCTGGGGCTGGGATTTAGCTCAGTTGGTAGAGCGCTGTGCTGCAGTCTCTGAGGACCCGAGTTCAATTCCCAGCACCACAAAAATGGGAGAAGGGCCTGGCAATCTACTCCCAAGGCAATCCCGAAACAGTCAGCCATTGAAAACCCTATGAGGGTCGCTATGAGTCAGATACCGACTCGACGGCACCTAACAACAACAACAACAACAACTGTTACCCTTTGGTTGCTCTGCTAGTTGCAGCAAACCTGTGAGATTTATTACACTAGTTCAAATGGGAAAAGGCTGAAGGAAGGACATTCCATCTTTCAGGGACTTATTAAGTACAACCTGAAAATCAGCCTTGAATTTAATGCTACTTTAGTAGTTTCAGGCAGCCTTTCTGTTGCTGAGTTTTCCTCCTGCAAACACTTGCCCACAGCCAAAGTAACTCTAAGGGCATGGCATTGCCCTCTCCAACTGACATAGCTACATGCAATGATCAAATGGAACCAGGAGTTGGCTCGAAGCAGAAGGGAGGTGGCAGAAACTTTCTAGTTTGCACCAGGACTGCAGGAGGCAGTTAGCAAAAGTTTCAGCCAAGAGCCAAAAACCATTGAGTTAGAATACACGAAACACTTATATAGACAAGGAAAAGGTAACAGCTATCTTGTCTTAACAAGTATTGTTCTGACTCACAGCGGAGCTGCAGTGTCAATGAAGTGGCTGAGACTTGACAGGGAGTAGAGGATTCAGCTATCAGAAACCTCTCCCCAATAATTGTGATTAGTAGCTCTCCAGGCAAGGATCCCACATATATCAATTTTGAAATAAGCTGTTCATTCCTAGTAAGCATTAAATAGCAACAGGAAGCATTGAAGAATAACAGAATCACATAAGATAAGGCAAGATAGGGTCCTATGAAAATCTGTTCCCCTGTGGTCCTGGGGATGCAGCTCAGGGGCACAGCATTTGGCTGGCCTGGGCAAGGCCCTGACTTCCACCCCCAGCACCACAAGAGGCAACGGACAATCAACCCAAGTAGAACAACAACAAGCAAAGTCAACCAGGCAACGAAGATGAGGACTGTCTGACTGCTTGGGACCTGGGAAAAAGCACTGCTGCTAGACTGGAATGTCACAAAGCTCTCAGGACTTATTTTCAAAAAAGCCAACACTCACCGACACTGCCACGCCTGGGCTATGTCAGTGCATCTCTGCTATTCATAGGGTTTTCAACGGCGGATTGTTTGGGGAGTGGGCTGCCAGGTCATTCTCCCTAGGCTACAGCAACCTGGGGTTCCCAGGTGGGCTCCCACGCAAGGTTTAACCAGTGAGATCAGGTGGGATCGGATGCCAGGGTGCTACGGCTGCAGACTGGGAACAAGACAAGAGAAATCAAATGCTGGAAGCTGAAGGCAGATGGGCAAGTGTCAGAGGACTGAGCAGAAGCTCTGGTGACACAAGTGCCCAGGGTGTGCCGACTGCAGCCTCTTGGGGAAGGGATGGGAGTCGCCCATCCCTTCCTCCCCAGCCTGAGGAAGGAGGCTGCTGGACTGAAGGTCACAGGCCTTGGGAGTGGAAGCAAGGTGTGAGAATGGGAAGTGCAGTGCATGCTGAAGGCTGAGGCCTAGGGCCAGCCCTGCAGGTGGCCCCGCCTCCTTCCAGAGAGCAGCCTGGGAGTCCTCAGGGCATCAGAGACTGTCCATCTGAACGACCCTGTCTGGTCACCCCACAGTGGCACAGCCAAGTACACACGGGCGCTAACTATGCTCTCAAAAACCCCAGTTCACTGTTCAGGCCCCCACTTTTAAATTTAAGCAGAAAACCAAGGATTATCAGACAGACATGTGAGGAAAACCACACACATATAGAAAGATTGGAATAAAAACAAATTTTTAAAAAAGCAGCTTGGAGGACATAGAACAAGCATGAGAAGACAATTAAAAACCAAATCCAGACAAACAAGACCTCCACATGTACCACCATTAACATCCTCAGAGAGATAAGGAAAGACAGCAAAGACACAGGGAGAGGCTACTGTGTGAAAAAGGGCACTCGGAAACACAAGACTGCTGAAAATGGAAAAAGAAAACCAGAAACTCAAAACTCAAGAGATGATTTGGAAGGCAAGGGCAAAAAGATGCAAGTGTGAAAGAAAGAGAAGAATATAAGAAAATTGGAAGACTGCTCAGGAGGTCCGAATATTTCTAGAAAGGGAGTACAGAAAAATGGAGCTGAGCACATCACCTGAAGACAAATGGAGGAAGTGACTGGAGCAGAAGCACATGTGTGTAGGCGGAAAGGGGACCCACTGAAAGGGAGGGGTCCAGCCTGCTGTCAGAGCCATGGAGCCCTGGGAAGCCCGAGTTACCTTTCAGAGGGCTGCTGGCTTCTCAAGGTAACCCCGAGAGTTATAAGGTAATGTGTAGGGCACTGCCTAGAGAGGCAGTTCACCCCAGCACCTATATAGGCCCACTTGGAGGTCTGAGGCTTGTTCCCCAGGCAGTAACCTTTGCCCTATATCTGGGAACCCCTGGGCGGCAAGCTTCCAAAGATGACACTGGCGTCCAATCCCTTTCCTCAGACCCCTCGACACCAACTGGCTGTTTCCAAACCACTGAACGGCTCCTGACTGAACTGTTCTGGAACCACCCCTGATTGGCTATTTTTACAAAACCAAATTTGCATATCTCCCTGATTGGCCGAGACCCCTATGGGGTGACTGCCTCTGATTGGTCCCTGGCTAGCCCCTGAAGAATATATAAGGGCAGTACACGGAGCAGTCTGGGTCCATCATGACCGGCACAGACAAAACAATAAAGAGCTGTTGGGGCAAAGCACTTGGAGTCGGTGTCTTCACTGGGAAGAAAGAAGCAAGGAGCCGCCGTGGGCATAAGCCTCTGAGCCTACCTTTCTCAAGGCTTCTCAGAGCAGCCATGAGCATAAGCCTCCTTTCCAGGCAGCGCAGTTCTCTGGTGCTCCCCCTCACCAGATGACAGGTCTTTGGCAACTGGTTCCTGCTCACAGCCGGAGCAAGTCCAGTGGCAGGGCGATGCCCCACAGTAATGGAAAAATGCCTTGAATTCTGAAGGAAAATGATCTCCAATCTAGAAGTATGTCCTGGCTACATTATTACTTTTGAGGATAGACTAAAGATGTTTTGAGACACATTTGTTCACAAAATGTTTGCTTCCGTGCACACACCCTTCTCAGGTAGTGAGTTAAGATTTCAGTTTGCCAAGTGGGGCATGGTGGATACCTGGGAGGCTGGGGCGGGAGGATCTCTTGAGTCTAGGAATTCAAGGCCCTGTCTCAAATTTTTTTAAAAAATTGTTTTTCACTTCACCAAATGAAGTAGTTCTGAAAAAGATGTTAGGAAGCAGGGGTTTCCACTGGACAGAAGGAAGGAGAATCCTCCAGATGAGTGTGAAGAAGACCTGGGATGCGGATCCTCCCCCAGTGCAGCTTGGGTTACGCCAGAGATTGCTTCAGAAAGACCTGATGGACAGGCTAACCTCAGGGCACCGAAAGCCTCAAGAGGAAATTTAGACAGCTGGGGAAGAGGCTGGGGCAAAGTCAGTGACAAATACACGGAAAATGAACAAAAGGACAAAGAAAACATCTGCTAGGGCTACGATAAAGAAAAGATAACTACACACACACACAAAAGCCATCCTGGCTTACTGGAAGGAATACCATTCGTCAGTCATGAAGACCTAACACTGAATATCACACTAACCAAAACCTAATATACAAGTAGAGTCGTAAGAGAACGGAGGGATGGGGTGGGGGAGGAAAGGAGAAAGCCCTCACAGTGAGTGAAAGGAAGCCTGCAGGTACTGTGCAGAAGGGAAAGAGCCAAGAACCAGTGATGAGAACGTGGTATTGGTGGTATTGGAGATACAGACGTAAATGCCAAGCTCCTTGGCTAAGGGGGCTTGGATTTAGCTCAGTTGGTAGAGTGTGCTCTGCAGTCTCTGAGGTCCTGGGTTCAACACCCTGCACCGCAAAAATGGGAGAAGGATGTGGCAATATACTCCCAAGGCAATCCCGAAACAATTAGTCATTGAAAACCCTATGAGGGTGGCTACAAGTTGGACCTGACTCGAGGCACCTAACAACAACAACAACCTGGCTAAAAATGTAAGAAAGTATAACAGGATTTCCAGAAAGAACAGAGGAAAACAGTGGGAAGCAAACTGAGAGGCTCAACTTTCAGACTGTCTTTTCTTCACCTATAGGGAATCAGACCAGGAGATGAACTCAATGATAAAGGCCTTGTGGGGTGGAGCCTGTTGGAGGGAGGGCACTGAAGAGATTTTTAAAACAGACCAGAGATGACTGGCTCCCCTCAGCTACCTACAGGGCAGTGAAAGAATTTCACATTTATTTATTTATTTACTTTTGTGGCAATGGGGCCGGAATCCAGGGCGCCAAACGTGCTTTTGCGAGTGTTCTACCATTGAGCTGCAGCCCCAGCCCATTTTTTACTTTTTATTTTGAAACAGGGTCTCACTAAGTTATGCAGGCTGCCTCTGGCCTAAAACTCACAATCCTCCTGCCTCTGCCTCCTGAGTCACTGGAATCATGGGTGTGCATCAGTGTGCATGCAGATTTCAAATGCAAATGAGCCTCAGTGTTTCTATGCTGCCTCTACACAAATTGCTAAACATGTTCTGGATACCTGCTTCATTTTTATTTATTCCAGCTCAGCCGGGGCGTTACTACCCTCTCCCCAAGGATCAGGTGGAGTTTCTAGAGGGAGGCCTTCCTAGTGGGCCAGGAGGACGGCACTCGGCCAGTTCCCGGCTTTCTGCACTCATGCACCCCACCTACCTGCACCCACCCCTACAGATCTGCCCTGAGCAGTGCTAACTCTCAGCCACTGCACTGAGCTGGGTGCCAGCCCAGGTCTCTATCCTTCAGGAGCTCAGCGTCTGGTGGCTATTGCAGCCTCCGAGGGAACGAGGGCAGCAGGTGGACGGGTCTGTAGGTCCCTGGGGAGGGTAAAGAGCACAGAACTGGGTGAGGGGGGGCATGTCTGAGCTATGACTGAGGGATGCGTGGGGGAAGCAGAGGGGACTGTAGGCACAGACAGCTCTGGACACCCAGTGTGGCTAGGCAGGTCCACCCAGCTCACCGCTTGCCTGGAGCCCCCACACGGCTCACCGCCTCCTGCCTCCACGCCTTTCTCATGCCACTCCACCCTCCTGGGCTGCTCTCTCTCCTCTGAGCTGCCACCTACATCTTCCATGGCAAGGGCCTCCTCAGTCTACCTTTCTGCAGACGTCCCTCCAGCTGTACCCTGGGGCTATGACTTCAGTGCTGTACAATACATTTGCAAGACGCCATCATCTATGTATACATGCCAGGGGAGGGGGGCCGAAACATGTAAACACATCTCAAGGGATGCTATCTACAGATTACTTTTCCAGGTTGAATTGAATTGTGGTAGCAATGTAGACTATGACATTTGCTGCAAAGACGATGTTAATCAAATGACTGTAAGCATAGAACATATTCCAGAAACAGCAAAATGGAAAGTGTTTGTCCTAAGATGTGTACACCGTTTGTCTTGGCACACTCTGTATTTATAAATAATATGTTCTTATTAACTCTCACCAACTAGAGTCTCCCCTTTTTGAGGGCAAGGAAGTACCTTTTGATTCTCTTTGGTAAGCTTGGCTTTGAGGGAAAGTGAAGTGGGCAGAGGGCACATTTACTAAGCACCGCCCTGAGTGAGGTTCTGTGCCGGCTGTTCACTTAGGGAATTATAAAGGCAGCAGTTATGGGAAAAGGACATGGTAATCCACTCCTGAGGCAATCCCAAAACAATCAGCCATTGAAAACCCTATGAGGGTCTTTATGAGTTGGACAGGACTCGACAGCACCTAATAACAACAACAAAAAGGCAGCAGTTATTTTTACAATCGAGATCCTTGGTTAAAAACCAAAACTGACCTGCTACCTAGCAAATCAAACTAAATGCACATGGAGAGGACGAGGGCCACCTTAGCAGCCAAGGCACAGCAGGGCTCACAGCAGCTCATCCATGCTGGCAGCTCAGGAGCCTGCCGCTGCAGCAAAGACCCACATCACTTCAGGCTGCAGTGTGTGGTTTTTGTGGATTAAAACTCCAAGTCCCTTCAAAGTTTATAAAAATGAATGGGAGAGCCGGACATGGTGGCACACGCCTATAATCCAAGTGGCTTGGGAGGCAGAGGCAGGAGGATCGCAAGTTGGAGACCAGAGGCAGTCTGCGTAACTTAGCGAGACCCTGTCTCAAAAAAAAGTAAAAAAATGGGCTGGGCACAGCTCAGTGGTCCAGCACTTGCAAAGCATGCAGGCACAAGGCCCTGGGTTCAACCCCCAGGACCAAAAAAAAAAAAAAAAAAAATGGGAATAGATTTTGATTTCCAGTGGGGAGATGGAGACAGAAAGGAGAGGAGGGAGCAAGCGAAGAAAGGGGTGAGAGAAGGGGACGGGATGGAGACCTGGAGCGACTGAAAGGTATAGTGGACATGTCTGAAGGCCTGAGTCTATCTGGAGAATCTCTAGAAGGTTCTCCGGTACCGACACTGAGGAATAGGCAGTTCTTTGAAGGGAGGAAGGCAGAATGCAGAGCCACAGAGGTTTTCCTTCCTCCGCCTGTCTCCCAGGTGCAGCCCCAGGAAGCAGGTCACCTGAGAACGCTCCCAACGCCATCGCCTGAGCCTGCTCATAGGCTCCCCGATCTCCCGGGCAATGGCTCGCAGGAGCAGAGCTGGACGTGGGGACGCGGTTCCCACCCCAGAACCTGCATCCACTGGCCTGCCCTCTTCTGTGTCCTTTCCGGGACCCCTCCACAGGCCATGCTGGAGGCAGGGTGTGTTCACGAGGATAAGATGGCAGCTACCTCAGCCAGGTGGTGGCTGTGGCTGGGTGCCATCTAGAAAGGTCTGACTCGCAGTGACGCTATGTGTGGCAGAGGACACACTCCCTGACGCTGTGCCACGCGCAGCACTGTCAGTGTCAGTGCTTCTCTGCTATTCACAGGGTTTCGATGGCTGATTGTTTGGGGAGTGGGCTTCCAGGGCCTTCCCACTAACCTGCAACACCCAGTATTCCCCGGTGGTTCCCATCCAAGGACTGAGGCCCGACCCAGCTTAGCTTCTGAAGTCAGGCAGGATGAGAAGCCAGGGTGGCACGCCGCAGACATCTCAGCCAGAAGGTGTTTAGAAACGGGTTTCTGTTTTAATGTAAGAGAATTTTGCCCTAGTTTTTACAGCACCACGAGCTCCAAGAAATGCGTTCGTGGCCTCAAACATCTGTTTTCCCCCAGCACCAGATGCTGGTGCACATGTCGGGTGGGCTATTCTTACAACTCTCTCCCCGAAGATTAACGAGGTAAGTGACAAAATTAGTCAAGACAAGCACTCACCTGTTGGGCTTATCCAACTATCACTTTAGTTGCAGGAGAGAGGTGTTCCCTTTTCACGCTGCTGAGTAATAAGTTGATGGAAAGGTGACAAGCAGAACCCAGCGCTAAGATCAACTCCCACAGTGACCTCGTCCCCACCAACAGAAACGCCCTACGCTGCTCCTGCAAGACAACGTGCTGTCACCAGCCGCCCTTCCAGCACAATGACTGTGAGAACTGAGTCACCTGGAGTTTCCTCAGGACAGCAGGTGGTCCTGAATGTCGACCACTACGCCTAACTCAAGGCACTGTGCTGTTTTCTAATAAATTCAAAGCAAAAATGACTCGAATGGCGTCACAGCCTTCCAGGGGGGAAGGATGTGTGTCGATTCTAAATGTACAAAGGGCGACAGTTGCTAAGCCTTTCAGAGAAAATTACTACTGATATTCTCAAAAACAGTAGCAGAAATGGGAGCAACCTCAGATCCTAGAACAGCTAAAGAGAGAATGCCACAGATTCTGATCGGGCGTCTGGTGAGGAAGAGTCATGTAGGATGAGGTGGCAGAAAAATTCTAGAAGATGAGGGACAATGTCAATAAACTTCCGTTAGGCACAGGGACCTAACAAGTGAGAACTATGAGGGCAGGAAGCTTGCTTTCTTAGGTAACAGTGCCACTAATGAAGCCAGAACCCCAGCCCTCTGCTGGCCAGGGCTCCACCGAGTCCTGTGGATCCTAAGGCTCTGACATGGATCCCTCCCCTCCCTCTCCTGCCCGAGGTGAGTGCGGGTCCTCACCACCCTTTCTGAGTAGTGAGAGGGAGGAAGCGTGGTGGCTCCCTGTAGCTGTCACCACCATGCTACGGCGCATCATTCTGAGCATGGAACCCCAGGGAAGTTAAGGTACAGCGGGCAATCTTGGAAGAACTTGCCAGACAAGCTGGCTTTGGGGAATGTCCACTGAAAACGGAGCTTGATAAGACTTTCAAAAGAGGCCAGTGCCTGAAATTCTAATATTTTAGTGAAACAGACTAAGCTGTGTTCCTAGGCTCTCTCTGCTGAGGAGAACCCAATGATGACAAGGCCCATCTCTGGAAGAGAGAAGTTGTCAGATATGGTAAATACCTGCTGCTCAGCTCTGGACCAGAGACAGAGGTGTATGTCCTAGCCAGTGAGCTAGAGGACACTGCTGAGTGTGCGTGTGCAGGGGTTTAATGTAAATCTACATGCTAAGCTTGGGGCTGGAGGTGTACCACAGGGGACGAGCACATGCTTGGTACACACGAAGTCCGTGGCACAGAAAGGAAAAAAATAAAATAAAATAAAAAATAAATGGTGAAAATGCCGGGATAAACAGAGTTAGCCGTTCCTTCACTGGGCTTTTCAACACGCTCCAGTGTTCTCCGAGTGGGTGGCCACATACAATACATTCTAAATGCACTAGACATGGAAGGCTGCTTTAGACTAGTGTCCTAGCTTGGGAATGACAATGAGGGGTCACAAAGTTAGCAGTTAGCCCAGAAGGCTATAGGACAAAAGGACACCATGGTGACTGCATTCAGGGCATTATCTCCAAGATGGAAGAACGGTAAGGGTCCGTTTGCTTTTAAGAAGAGCGTCTTACTGGCAGATTCCTTTATAAGACTACCATGCTGTTGTTGTTAGGTGCCATCGAGTCGGTATCTGACTCAAAGCAACCCTCATAGGGTTTTCAATGGCTGTTTCGGGATTGCTTGGGAGTGGATTGCCAGGTCCTTCTCCCATATTTGCGGTGCTGGGAATTGAACTCAGGACCTCAGAGACTGCAGCGCAGTGCTCCACCAACAGAGCTAAATCCCAGCCCCAAGACTACCATAGATTTTTTAAATTGTGTTTAAGGTGACTCATTACAAAATCATTCATTATAGAATTTGGGAAACTGAGACAAGTACAGGGCAGAAAACTAAGTCATCCATACACCAAAAAGAAACTACCATGTGCTTTTCTGTAATGTTCTGGAGGCAGACTGGGGGGATTGGAGTATTTTTCTGTTATTGAGTTCTAATTTTTTTGAAGTACTGGGGGGCTGAACCTAGTGTCCCACACATACTGTGCAAGTGCTCTGCCACTAAGCTGCACCTTCAGCCCCCTTTTTACTTTTATTTTGGCTTGTTTTAGTGAAGCCTTAAAATTTATAGTATGCACTTTAACTTACTGCACTCTATCTTACAATGATTTCACACCTAACGCAATTTTTCTATCACATCCCAACTCCATGCTCCTGTTGCCACGGTAATACTAAGCCCAAACAACACTAGAAACTCCACAGCCCATTATTTTGACTTTATATAGTCCATTATCATTTTTAAAAATTTGTTGTTGTTGTTGTTTTTAGGTGCCGTCGAGTTGGTATCCAACTCATAGCGACCCTCTGTACAACAGGGGAAACACTATTGTCAGTGCTTCTCTGCTGTTCATAGGGTTTTCAATGGCAGATTGATTTTTGGGAGGGGGTTGCCAGGTCCTTCTCCCAAGCCTACAGCTTCTGGTGTTCCCAGGTGGTCTCCCATCCAGGTACTAACCAGGCCCG